>VUQK01000668.1:8678-23883 GCA_015106715.1 Bujurquina vittata | reverse complement strand
GTATAAAATAAATAAGGATTATTTTGAACTGCTTCATCTAAAGCTAATGAAGTCCAAACATACAAATATGGACGTAAAAATAAGCCCAATAGTTCTGCTTTACCCTCTTAACTTCTAGGTAGCAGTAGTGTTAAGGTTAGTTTCACATCTATAGCTTTAAATGGAATATTAACTGGCATACTGGAAGGACAAAATGCTCAGAAGACTTGATCAGCGATTTACACCTTATAGTTTTTGAAGCTACAGTCTGTTGCTTGTTTAACATGTGGCTGATGCAGCAACCTTCTGTTTATTAAGAGTTTAGCCATATCTTTAGTGAGGAGATGAATTTGAAATGAAATAGTTGTGCTCATCCTTCACGGCCTGATCTAAGTTTGGAAATGCACTAATGAAGTTCCTTCTGTTAGAGCATCTTTGCTGCATTAGGCGCAAAAACATTACATTCACCTCTGCACAGCGTCTTGTGAAGGACATTGTAATAAGCAACACTGAAAGAAAAAAGCCTATGTGAGTATTCAGCGGTGTGCAAAGGAAGAGGACATGCAGCAGCTAAAGAAGATGGAAGTTTTTTTTTCCAGTTGAGCAGTCAAAGATCTTTTTGGGAGTGCCATCGGGTTTTCTCTGTGGCATCTCTGAGCATGTACATGAGTGTCATTTCACTCTGCTGCAGTGATACAGCAGTAAAAAGCTGACATGGACGTATTGTCAACCAGGACGCCAAGGTTCACATTTGCATGAGCACCAATCTACAGAAAGAAGACAACAGGCTCACAGCAAAAGTAATTCTGCCAGATTTATAATCTGAACTGAACTGTACTGTACAAACACCCTAAAAGTAAATGTACAGTATTTGGAAAAAAAAATTTCAAGAAGAGTGCTTCTTTCACTGCTTGTATCAACGTTTTGTTAAGCCTCCCCCGTGGGTGTATTATTTAGCTATATGTCAAGTGTATATGTTCAAACACAAGCTATTATGAAAAGCTGTTCTCTATGCAAAGGAGCAGAATCTCTCACTCGGTTTAGCTAAACGTGAACAGATTTGTTTTTCTGCTCGGGAGCTGCAGAAATTTCTTATAAACAAGTTTAAAATGCATTAAATGAAGTGCAGACGGCACTGAAACGTATTGGTGCTTTTTCAAGTGCCAATCATTAAAGTCCTGTGATGCTGTACAGTAACAATTCACCCAAATCTTGTCTGGAGAGCAGGTGCAAACAGTTTTAAGACTCAATTTGGGGGGGGAAGAGCCTTCAGTTTCTCCTCAGAGCTGTGTTTGATGCATGAATCACAGAGGAAAATTAGGAAAATTACAATCTGAAACCAATTTTGCGGCACCCTTATGTCGCAGGTTGAGTCGTGCTCATTCTTTTCCTCTCCTGATTTTTGAAGCGGTTCTCCTGATTGCCGTGGAACAGGAGCCCTTCTGACCCACCAACCTCTCTTCACAAAATGACAGTGATTGTTTTATTGAAGAGCTCAGTCAATAGAAGCCCACAAAAAAAAAAATGTTTTCAGTAATCCTGTCAATCTCCTCCACTTATCCTTTTTTTTCCTGAACCTCATTGTGCTGTGAAAGAAATACTCCTGTGTTGCTGCAAATTATTTAGCAGGAACTCCAGTTTAATGATTTCAGAGGTCTTTAAAGCCCATTATAGTTAAGTCATATCAAACATGCTGGCAGTTCTTTGTAATCTCTGAATGTAGATTTTTATGCTACTTAAAAGTAACCAAAGATTTCTGATGTCTCAGACGAACAAAAAGAGGAGGAAAGAAAGCTGTTTCTGAGGTTAGAATTGGAGGTGAGTACTTCCTGATGTCATTAAAACAACTTGCTTCATGAGACAAAACCATTAGGTGTCAGAGCTGGCGGCATGGCCTCTCATTACCAAGATGGCTGCTGCTTGTTCCGTGAAGGATAAGTAGCCATCAGAGCTGGATTACTGCAGAAAACCCCAATTACAGGCAAGAGCCCCTCAGAAGCAGTGAAAGATGGGAGTTTTTCTCCCCCTCTCGCCTTTTTACCTCTGAAAGTAAAGAAACCTTTGCGGCGCTGCTCTTCTCTGAGCCGCTGTCGTGTCACTTCACATGGATTTATTTGAAAGAAACGTGCTTTTATACGTCTGCTGCTGAGCTGTGATGCATGGAGCTGGCCAAGATGGTGTATAAACAGCGAGAGAATCCATTTATCATTTATTTATTAAAGGCTAACCTTTAAGCAGACAGCCGTGATGAAACAAATCTTTTTAAAAAATAATTAGATTGGAACACGGCAGTTGTGCACAAGGAATGTGATATTAGGTGAGGTTTCATAAAGAGAATTAAAACCACTTTGTATATGTGTCTGGGACTATTAAGTATATAACACAGAAAATACCATTGAAAGATATTTTAGTTAAGTATTAGTGTGGGGAATTGGAAGGTTAGTTGGTGTTATTACTGGATAGATTCAATAATCCTTCTGAAATTAACCTGTTGGTCAAATGTGGGGCAATGGGGAAAAATTCCAATCACAGCCCAAGGCACGTTCCAAAATGGCAATACAAGCAAGAGAAAAGGAATGCATACAGGCATATAAAAGACTGATAATACGTAATGGTTCTGATGGATGTATCAGACTCATAAATGAATAAATGCATATGCCTGGGAACTGAGGAGAGAAAAAGATGAGGATGAAGGTGCTGAAGGGAGATTGAATTCTCATTAGCACAGAGAGAGGCGGCTGCCAAGCTCCAGCCTACCTCTACAGCTGGAGAGGAGATGAGAGTAGGGATGCTCATAATTTTTTAATTTTTTTTATATCTTTTATGAAAATGCCCATCCCCACTCAAGAGCGTGGATATTTCCAGAGGGGGTGCAGAGGATGGATCAGATGCATCTATTGATTGGTCTTTGATTTGAGTGCGGGTGTTCCCGCCATGGGTGATGACCTTTGAGGATGCCTTTTTGGATATATTGCATTCCAATCTGGCTAATTGCACATCTGTCTGTGTTTTCATAATGCCATTTTTCTTCATCTTTCTCTCTTGGGTACACAGACGTTTGCCTGCAGCCTCAGTAGCCTGACTGAAGTCAATGCAGTCACATAGAGTGTTGATGGGTCGTAGGTAGAAGCAGAGGTTAAAGCTGAGATGGAGCGTAGCAGAGCAGTGTGGGGAAAGAGAATTACTTAGAAATAAGTCACATAATAATTTGTCTTGAGGGGCCATGATCAGCTGACCTGTGCTGCTACTGCAATATCCACTTTGTAGATTTCGGCAGCTGAATTCAACAGTATAAGCAGATGCCTCATGAGCTCTCTCTCTGGCTGTACATGTAGCTCCCACACACACATTTTATGATAACCTGGGCATAAACAGTTTGCGTGTTTTGTGATATTTGCGGTTGTGCTTGAAAACTTGCCTTTGAAATGACCTGCCACTTACAGTAGAAAAACCAAAAACAAGCTGTTACTCAGGTTCTGCTCGCTCCTCATCAGTAGTGCTAGATGCTGAAGGACTGTGCCTGCACCATGAGTGCATCACAGGGATGAGGAGAACAAAGATGTGTTGAGGGTGTAAGCAGGCTGCAGGATGCCATTATTTTCTTATTATTTAACACACAATACCAGGCTGCAGCACACGAAACATGAACTCATGCATTAAGCTGCCTATCAGATTTAATTGCTCATTAACCAAAGGTGGTGGAACGCTGTTCTGAATCCTCCCCGCCCACTTTAACCTCTGTGTAGATGGGGCTGTGCTTTCGAAACATGACGGAGGTTTGTGTTTGCTAACCTCACTCACAAAATGTCAGCAGTTTGTGGGGGTTAAGGGGGGCAGTGACAATGAACTGACTCACAAAGTCGTGTAGTGCTGTTGCCTCTTTGTGGGCTGCATATGTTGGATGGAGTGTGACTATTCAGCCCCCAAAAATATCCTCATCTCTTTTATGCTCATCTTTTCTTTCTAATCTTACCTTCACCCACCAACCTGTCACAGCAGATGGCCGCCCTCCAAGACACTCGTTCCACTGAAGATTTCTTCTCATTTATAGGATCCCCATAGGGGATCGTGTGATTGTTGGTGTTTTCTCTCTGCGTTACGAGTTATAACTGGTGCTATACAAATAAAACTGAACTGAAATTTGAAGAGAGAAGAGAAATTCAAACATGTGGTTAACACTGAAAAAACAAACACATCTCACGTGAGACAAAACCTCCATTGTGGTCTGCAAAACTGGAAGATGTTACCATTCAAATCAAGTCCCTTGCATGCATCTGAACTTCTGTTAGATGGCAATCACGATTTTATTTATATAGCACATTTCACTATACTATATGATTTACATTTGAGTTAATATTCCACATAAAGGAGCATGCTGCCATCAAAAACAGTCAAGTTTTAGTGTTACATTATTATGCACTGAGATGCCCTTTGGTCATTCCGGTTTTGCCTGTTTTTTAACAGACACAATCAGCTTGTGTCCATTTAAGAGATGAGGCGTGAATTTATTGGCGATGAGTCAGTTAACTCCAAATTACAAAATTTTGGAAAAATCTCAGGCTTCCTATCAGATAATAAGACAATTGTATTTTGGGAGTCAGATCTGACCTTAGCTGGTCTCCTGAGGGCTAACCTGCTGTCCTTTGTGTTATTCTGCCCATTTATCGCTTCACAGCTTTAATTATCTCTTCTCCGGAAACTGTCCAGAGTCAAGAGATTTGCTTCTTTTATTTCAATCGTTAAACTGGCTTGAAACTAGACTCTTGGCTGCATTAAAATGGTCTCTTAAACTCGTTCTGTGAAACCTGCAGATGCTTTTCTGGGTTCTTTTTCTCCCCTGATGCTTCATCTTCAACCATTATCTTCCTCATCCTGCCTTCTTCTTCTTTCCTGCACTTTGTACTGCTTGTGCCACTCTTCCTTTCATTTGACGCAAGATTCTCTTTGAATTTTCCTGTTTTTTCACATTTTCCAAAGTGTGTATTCAGTGGGAGATTGTGTGTAGTTGATTGGCTGTGACTGAACAGGAACAGAAAATGTCTGTAGAAGGAGCTTCATTAACTTTTTGCTGACAAAGTAGACCCGTAATAAGACAAAGTGCTCGAGGTCTGCACAGATTTGCATGTACTAACTACCATTGTGTGCAGTTACAATTTTACACACGTTCCTACTCAGCGCTGCCTTTAGGGGTGATGTAAAAACTCATAATATCAGACTTTTCCTACTTTTGTTTGTCTATTTTTTTTAAAGGGCAAAAGTTTAAAACACAACAGCTCATTTAGTTTGGTATTGGACTGGTACAAAAGTTTGCTGAGGTCAGTTGTGCAGCTGTGATAATTGTGTATGCCATAACTTTGTCATCTAAATGTAAAATTATGCTAAAACTATAATTGTGGTAAACTGAGTACCTTAGCTCACATTCTGGTCAGTGTACCTGTTTAGTGATGAAAACACTCAAATGAAAACATCCATTTAGACTCTACGGAACTATTTCAGTGAGAAAGAGGATTCATGTTGGCATTGAAAGCAATGGTATATTTGTCCGATTGTTTGGATCAGGTGTGTTCAGCTGAAAACCTTTAGCTCATCTGCTGTGGGAAAAATGGGATGAGATGAAAAACATGCATTGCTAAGTCTCTCTGCGACCGCAAGTACCTTTTATGTAGACTGTGGAATGAAAATAGAATTCATACAATCACTTATTTAGAAAATTGCATAAAATATGCGTAATTCTGTGATGAAGTGCATAGACATTACATTTGTTTTTAGGATGATTCAACTGAGTCTTAAAAAAATGTTTTTTATTTATTTTTGAATCATTTAAGTGCCAAAACTGAGCCGCCATGTGATTTGTTCCACGTAACTGTTTTGAAAGCAATCCTTGGAAACAGTTTGGAAAAGAACGTGCTTTTTCAGAAAATAACTGGCAGGTAATGATGATGAGCCATCTGTCTATCAGTGTCTTAAATGGGCAAAAATTTACTAATCAGATCAATGAACCATTGGACTTAAGGAGTAGGAACATTTCCTTCCCCGCTGTATTTTTAAGGAAAACTTGCATATAAATAGGACTTTATTCTGCTTATGTGCAACTCCATTGTTTTTAAATCTTTGATCCTGGAGAAGCTTTAGATGATTTACAGTTCAAAATAATTCTTATTGATATTATACTGGACTTCAGTGCAGCCTCTTAGATCATCCTCTGTCTGAAACTGGCCCTTCTAACTCCTCCTCTTTAAGACAGCTGTTCCCTGATTGGCTGCCTCTTGCTTAAAGGTTTGAACATTGAATGGTTTCTCACTATGACATCCTACAGATCTAAGCCTGAAAAAATAACAGCTTAAGCAACAGTCTGAAGCCTGAGCTCAAGAATTCTCTGACCGTCACTGTAAAGGTCCTTTCACATAGGAAGTAGCATGTGCTGCTCTTTTCTATTGCTTGCACCTCATAATTACAGCTTCCTGCTGCATTGAGCAAAGCCAGGAAGCACTCATGTGTGGCAGAATCAAACTTTAACACAGCTGAACTTTCAACATACATTTGTGCAACCGATGAAAATACAGAAAGGACGATATATAGTAAACATGAAGATAATGAGCAGCCTTAAAGAATGACGTACAGGCAGAGGACAGTGATCAGCTCTACACACAGTTTGGACTGTTTGCTCAACCTAGATGTCAGCATAGCGCATGCTGTTGCTTAAATGAAAGAGCATTAACATGAGTTACAGTGGTGATGGCCAAAGATAGCTTAAAGATATATTTCCAGCAATCATTCTTCTTTTGTAACACTGAATGTAAGACAGCTCCGATCTTCTTGGGCAGCAATTTCCCATAGGATGCTGTTTGGTGCAAACTGACTGTGCCTTTTTTTTTATATAGCAGCACACAAGTGAAAAATTACATGAAAGATGGGAAATATTCAGAATCATGTCTTTCAATATCCTTTTAACTAACAAATTATTTAAAATTTAACAATAATGAAGGTCTAATCATGCATAACAGCAGATCCTCACGGTGGAGAAGCTAGAGTCAGAGAATCTTTGTCACAGCTCAATAAAGTATAATTGACTTAAGTTATACTTGCTGGAATTTTGAATTAATGTGCAGTAGAACTGCTGGAGTAACAGACAACAACACAGTCTTAATATCTAACAGTCTTTAACTGAGTTTTAATCTCAGCAGGTATTTTTGGTAATATAACACTGAGCTCTTTCAATATAACCTGTTGATCAAGGGACTCTGAAATACTGGGTTCAGTTACGATTAATATGCAGCTACTGCTGCTTAGCCATAGCCATAGATCATAAAGACAATAGGATGCAATTCTTTTTGCATGATGGAAACCTGATTGTGATTCAGTGTCATCAGGAGGATATGGAAATGCTGCAAATATCAGAGTGCAAATGCTTTAATGGTGATGCTTTCACAATCATTCAGTGATGTGATGAAATACTTAGATTCGGTCTGATATTTAACATTGAGTATTGCTAATATGTCAATAAGAGTGTTTTTTGCCTTTGTGTGGGAGTCAGTTTCCACTTACGGTGTCATATTTTTAAGCAAAAATCCAAACGTTCAGATGTGTAGATGTGATTGAGGTGCACACATACTTATACACCCACTCTTAGCTCTGCAGCCTGTTAGTCTGTTAGAGCTAATTTCCATGCGATGCGTGGGAACAAAGCATCATCATATCACATATCACATTGTGGACTCTTACGTAACAGCACACACATGCAGATGCTTTATGTTTGTACATATATATAATGCAACATATAATTTTGCTCTCTGGAGCTGCTGTCACCTCAAAGCTAGGAGGAGCTGTGATTTTATATTTTCAGCCACTGCATCCACAGCATGGGGCTTCTCTGATTGGTCGGCGGACCGGCTGCGAACACCAACCTAATTCCAGCAGGTCCTCACAAAGGTCACATTTGACACATTGTTGCACATTTTGTTTCATTTCTTGTACATTTAGAAATGCAGAAAAATTGATCAGCATTAGGTGCAAAGCTATGATTAAAGGCTTTGAGGCTGTCTGTTCCTCATTTGAATCTGCAGTGCTCTTTACAGAAACCTTTGAAGCCAGCAAAATAATGCAGTGTAATCATGTTGAGTAGTTGAGCAGTCAGCCTGGGCCGTGTTGAGCCTGAGCACTGCTGAATGGGAGACTGTCCTTTCAGAGAAAATCATATCAGGGCAATATAAGAATTTATGGAGGGCTAATGGTGATATAATCGAGCAAAAAAACAAAACAAACAAGTCTTTAAATAACTGCGTCAACAAGAGCTTTAAAGGGAAAGGAGAAGGGAAGTGTCCCCCTGCTGCTAAACTTACATTTGCATACTTTTTAGCAGTCGTCATTGAAAGCCAAAACATATGGCTTTTATTTATAGTGTAAGAATAATAGACATGAAACACTAAATACTTAAAAACTAAAATACTGATGTCATGTTATAACTCCATATCACACAGTGACCAAAATGTAAGGATCTCTCCAAGCTTACCCAACTATATGTTTTGTTGACTTGCAAACAGACCTTTGGGCTATTGTATAGAGGTCACTTCAGGAGTATTGTGTACTGGACCATTCAATGATGTTTGGATTTGCTGGCAATAGCTCAGACTTGTTGTAATTGGCGTTGGACTCCTCCAGGGCTGCCCTTTGTCACCTTTGTTACCGTGTTCATAACCTTTACTGATATTTACAGGTGGAGCGAAGAAGTGAATGGTTTGTGGTTCTGTAGTCTCAGATGGTCCTCTGATCCTGTTATTTTCATTTAGTGTAACCTCCACCTTGCACTAGGGTAATTTGCCATAGCTGCAGTGACAGCTAGCCTGACTTAGTCTTAGGCCATGGTTCATGGTGTGCTCCAGATAGGGTCTTCTTGAGTAGAGAAAGAAAGGAGCAGAACAACTGGATCTATAGTGTTGCAGAGTCGGCTCCAGTCGTGGTTAAAAAAAAATAAAAAAAGAGCTAAGATGAAGCTGTCAGTTTACTGGTCATTCCAGATGTATGCAGCTGTGAGTAGTGACTGAAAGAATCCAAAAGGAAATGAGCTACTGGACTCACCCGCAGAGCTGAGACTCTCCACATCTAAATGACCTACTTGGGGTAGTTTGGACATCTGGATGCCTCCTGGGTGAGGAATTTTGGGCATGTCAAACTGTGAGGATAGCCCAGGGCAGACATGTTTTCACTGACTTGGCAGTGTGTTTGGGATCATGCTGAAAATTGAAGCCGTTGCCAATCAGATGCTTTCCAGATAGTATTGCATGGCGAATCAAGATCTGATGGCACTTTCCTGCATTCATAATTCCAACAATTTTGACAAGGTACCTGCGTAAACCGAACGTTTTCAGGTTTGCTTTCATCACTCCATCAGACCACCATCCCTACCTGCTGATTTTCAGTCCAGTTCTTGTGTAAGTTGGCATACGTCAGTGTTTTCGCCCTGTTTCCTTGCTTAAAACCATTTCTGATGAGGCTTCAGCAAACAGTAGCTGGATCACCTGAAGGGTCAGATGCATCTCGCAGGTCAGTGTTATGTAATTCAACATACACAAAAATTCCCAAACAAACAAAAACAGACCATTCTTTTGGTGAGGTGCAAAGGCTGGACTAAAAATCAGTTAAAAAGCAGCCAATGTCCAAAGAAAAACTATGCAAGACCTTCGAGAAGTCTGGAGAACCATTGCTCCAGGAAATATTGCTCCGTGGAATCAAAGTATAAAGAAATGAGGGTTAGCTCAAGACTTTTGCAAAGTACTGTTTGCTGAATTATGAATGGTATGAATGTGCTGTTGATGTCTGTACCTTCTTGCTTTATTATCCAGCGTCCTTTCTAAAGCTCCAACCTCATTTCTCCAACACCGAAAGCAGCTCATGAACTCTGGGCCAACATTATTTTATGCTTCACTGTTAAACAGAAGGACAAACAGTGAGGGCGCACAGCGGAGTCCATATAACCCAGATCAGACTTGGTGTGTTTAAAGATCCTCCCTCCTCACTCCTAGCCAAGTCCCACTCTGTTTTTAGCCCTCAGTGTGTATTTTGGGGAGTAAATCGGGCAGAGAACATGTAGTCTCAGCACGTTTTTCCATCTCCTCGCTGTCTGCTTTGTAGACATGCAGACTGATAAAACACGGAGGGTGGGAGAAAGTGAGATTCTGGCTTCTTGGGAATTATTGTACTTCTACAGCACCCTCTTCTTCTGGTTTCTGGATGTTGGATGATAAAGCTCACAGTGGGTGTTCCAGTTCAGCCCACAGGGGTCGAGGGTGAGGGGTCTGTAAAGTCAAGCCACGGTCCTCCACACCAAACTAGGAATTGCACTTCTTCACGATTTGGCTTTGTCCTGTTTAAACAGGGAAGGCTCATTATCAGAACCACAAGATGGAAGCACACTATTGCCTAAAGAAGCCCTGTACACAAAGACTAACTGTCTGAAACTAAGAGGCAGTGAAGAAGAAGGAATAACAGAACTGAAAGGCACAGAAAAACAAAAAAGCAGTTTGGTTATTTACCTTGGAAACAAACACTCAGGCTCGTACTTAGAGAACAGATGAAGTATTTAAGATATATTTAATTTACGGGATGAGGGAAAGGAGGGGAAGATTAGATTTGATGTTTTTTATTTGATGTGGGTGTTCGGGGCATGTTGATAATCAATTTCTGTAATTTACACAGGCTTACTGATAATTGTGTTTCTTTCTTCTGTTGGAAGATTATAACTCAGTGGATTTGTTTTATTGTTCTACCTGCAGAAAGGGACTAAAGCAGAATAATGTGGGACTGAAACACTAAAGAAGATCAGTTAATCACCCACAGTTAAACGAACCTCCATATTTGGCTCTTCAAGGGATGAACAGGTGATTGCATTGTGCTCTCTTTCTGGTCCTTTACCTCACGGTGGGACGCCGCCTTCACTTCAATGATCTGCCTTTCACACTTCAATAAAAAAATATTTCGTGACTGTCATTGAAACGATCTGCTTTATAAATAATGTGCGTGATGGAAGAAGTGAGAGCTGAGCCTCAAGTCCGTCACGCACAGGACGCAGCAGGCGGCAGGGCTGTACCCCGACCAATCACGGGCCTCTTAGCAGAAGCGACAGGCCTCGCTCGCAGGAGTAAACCTGAGCGAGTCATTAGAGGGATGTCCAGAGCAATCTATCAAAACCTGCCTCAACCAATGGGCCAGCTGCACACAGACACACACACACCTGAACATGCGCACACACACACACACAGCAGTGCATAAAACACTCAGTGCTCTGTCTCATTTATCTGAAGTGGCTTAAGTGTTGCAGGATCATGTGTAATCAGTGCAGAAATCAGTTCATATCAGAATAATGTTTTCCGCTGCAGGCAATAGAGGTGGGATAGCAGAAAAAGGAGCAGAGAGGAGGAGGCGAGGAGGTGTGAGTTATTGTATAAAGTTTCTTATCAGGTTTTCTTTTTTTTATTTTCCTGTTTGAGTTTCTTTTGTTGTCAGGTACCTCCTTATTTCTGTGTTTCTGCTTCCTCTCCTCTACCTTTTCATGTGCTTTCACCTGTAACACAACCTCACACTCACTGTATCAGGTTTCAGTCATTGTTGGTTGGTCGTTTTACTTCCTAGAGACACGAACCACTACTTGTGGTTATTTTTTCAGCCAAAAACTGAGGCTTTGAACTTTTTTCACACTTTTGTGTATTACGTCCTCGTGGACGTCCCTAATATGCTCATCGCAGGCACCCACCTGCTGTGAAAAAAATAATTTTACTCATGAGGAGCAACTGATCAGAAGAAAGCTTGCTTAAAAGAAGCAGGAAGGGACCTAATGGACTTATTTGAGCTCAGGATTAAGCCCTAAATGTACTGTTTGAGACAGTATTTTCTACTCTTGGACCTGTATGATGTCACAGAGAGCAGACATCCACTCACCTGCTGTTCACATTTCATGCAAAGCTGCTCTAATAGAACCCAAAAATAAACCCACGGTGCTGGACGTGAGTAACTAGGACACCTTTAAACAGTTTTTGACTTTCTCAATGCCCCCACAGTGTCACTGTGTAGATACATTTATGTTCCCATAACTTGAGCAATCCAAGTACACACACACACATTTCCACCCACAGGTCAGACCATTGATGATTTCCCATCATAAGGCCATAAAACCTAAGTGGCTGATAATAAATATCGAATGAGTGATGCTTAACCCACAACGCCTCACTATTTAGCCTGTTACCATGGTGATGCACTGGGTTGTGCATCGATGGCGAGGGAGGAGGAGGGAAGAAGGAACATGTAAGGGAAATGTTGCTGCTGAGAGCACTGGGAACATTGTCGTCTCTGACTGTGATCCTGAGTCATGTCCATATAGTTATCTAAAGGGCAATTCCATGTTTTTAAAATCCTTAATTACTTTGCAGTAGCACTTAGTGCTGACATTAAGCACCACTAAAATGTTTAGCATGTTGGAGCCATTTTTTATTATCAGTCTGTCCTTCCATTCATTTTACAGGCATTATATTGGTTCTTGGTTTTTGCTCCATTTGATGTAACAGTTTGTTTTTCAGTTGTTCTTGAAAATGAACATGTCGAAGCTGTTGCTCTTTTAACCTTCCTTTCCTGCTGCAGTCTGTCGCTATGAAGCTACTGCACGTAGAATTTACTAAGAATAATTTTTGCTTCTCCTTGTTTTATGATTTACATTCTTTTCATCTGGTCTTTGTACTGGCCAGCTGTTTATTTGTAGTTTAATTTTATCTCAGGGCTTCAGATACTGCTGTTCTACCAGATAGTGGGGCACAGATACACACAGGGTGTCTTGTTCCACGAATCACGGCAACATTGAATGCTGTGAGGTAACGGTCCTCTATTAAGCAGTTGCGGCTTTGCAGGTAGGGATGGTGGTGGTGGTGTTTTGTGCTTTTTAAAAATTTGTATCTGTCCACCGTCCACTGAAGAACCTTTTTAACGTAAGTAACAACATAACTGTAATGGTAACATAATTACACTTACATAAATTACTGTTTTGCTATCAGACAAACAGCTGTTGAGCTGCTTTGCTTTCAGTACACATGAAACTCAAGTTGACTGACGCAGACTTGGCTATCAGCTCTGATGGTGCATGCTGAGGTCACAGAACAAAAAAAACACTTCCCATAATGATTCTTTTAAATCAGGAAAGGAAAAAACTTGCTTTATGACTTCTCTCACTGTCATACCCAGAGGACACAAGTGTCTATTTTACTATTTCCTGTTGATCAGTGTGATATTTTGTAAAATAGAGGGAGCCTCTGCATCAGAGATGATTTGTGCATGTGTGCGCTGTATGCATGACTCCAGTATAACAGATGAGAGCAACAGAGCCACGCGCTTTGTTCGTAAAATCAATCCTTCCTCTTAAAGGTCAACAATAATTGCAAAAACAGTGGAGGCATGAAGGCTTAATGAATGCTTAGAGAGCTTCATAACACATCACAGCTATTATACATCGAACCACCCGAGGCCGAGGGCCCGCTTATCTGCCACTCGCTCCTACGTTGAAGCTACACTATCACTGAGCTGAGAAGATAATGGTAATTTTAACATTTACAGTTCCTCCTCAGCTACTGCACTAAATCTTTTCAAAAAGTTCACTGCTATAGGTCCTGATATTTACAAGATTATCAACCAGAATAAAATGTATGTACAACAGAACACGAGACTGTGCAGCTAGTAGCATATTTACTGTGTTAGCGCCTGGAAACAGTGACTGCTGTCTCAGAAAATGCTCTGCCATTCAGGTTCTGTAGACTTGAATAGAATATGAGCAATATTGCTCCAGCACCTTAATTGTTATTTTGGAAAGCTTTTACAAATTATATTATTTTGCCAATCAACTTGTCGATGCTTGTCTTTTTTTTTTTTTTTTTTTTTTTATAGTTTATTTTGTAGTTTACATTTTAGTATTTGCACTTTTGTTTGCCAGTGGATGGAGCAGTTTGACATTTTGTGCTCTCCGGGGGGAAAAGGGTCACAGTCTGGAGCTGTCACATTCATCCTTCACTTTGACATGAACTCTTGGGGCCTCATTTATAAAAATGTTCTTAGATTCAGTTTCAACTAAAGATCATTCCTGTGGTGTGCTGGGCCGTCAACTAGTGGCATTTTGTCAAAGCCACTGGCGTGGCTCATTTATGTGTCTTTTTCCCCATCCATCCATCCATCCATCCATCCATCCATCCATCCATCCATCCATCCATCCATCCATCCATCCATCCATCCATCCATCCATCCATCCATCCATCCATCCATCCATCCATCTTCTGCTGCTTATCCAGAGCTAGGTCACAGGGGGCAGCAGTCCAAACCGAGATAACAAGTCTTCCCGCTCCTACCTCCTCCAGCTCATCTGGAGGAGCACTGAGACTTTCCCAGGCCAGCCGGGAGCTATGATCTCTCCAACACATCTTTGATTCTGCCTCGGGGCCTCCTGCCAGTGGGACATTCCTGGAACACTCCACCCAGGAGGTGCCCAGGTGAGTCATAAGATGTCAAACATAAAAAAACCTAAGGCAGGTTCTGAGGAGAGGCTTTGTAACTTGCGTACCCGTTCTTATGCTTCCCTTCACGGTGTTACTTTACTTCCTTCCTCACTTCCTTCCTCTTAATTCCTTGCTCCAACTTTTCCATTCTTCCCTTTCTTCATCCCTCTGTTACCGTCCTCTATCTCTCGGATATCAGTCAGACTCATCCTCTCCTGCTCACCCTCCCTCTCTGACTCCCTCCCCTCATTGAGATTGGTTGCTGGTCTCCACTCAGCCATGCTAGTTGAATTAACATTACTACGAGCACACACAGCAATAACTTCCAATAACTTCACTGTGTCACCATAGCAACACACAAACACACACACGCACACACACACACACATGAATGCTCTTACAGCAACAAGGATGCAAATAAGTACACAACAAAACACGCCTGTCATGTATTTGTGACTCGTACACATTTTTTTTCTGTCTGCATTGATACACAACTCACACTGACTACAAGGATGCCACAAGGAGCAGGGAGTACTCCCCTTTGCTATTAGCTGCACGTGTGAGTCCAAGTACATTACAGCATGTAAGTGTATTATAAGTTTGCCTCCAGTGTCTGCCAACACTGTCATTCACTGCTTTGTGTGCTGGTTTTAAATCCCATTTCGGGGGCGGGGGGGGGGGGGGGGGGGAAACGGAAAAAAAAAAAA
>VUQK01000666.1:8802-27392 GCA_015106715.1 Bujurquina vittata | reverse complement strand
CACACACACACACACACACCACACACGCACACACGCACACACACACACACACACACACACACACACACACACACTACTTCAGGTACTTCTTATTGGAGTCTTTTTTTATTACAGCATTTTTTAAAATTAAAAACATCCAGATGTCTTGATATTTATCAAACATGGGACCTCCATAGACTGTGATGTGTTAACACAAAGATAACAGGCATTCAGTGTTTCATTTTTATCTTACCCAAGTTCTAAGCATTTAAGCATCTAACTTTCACACAAATATTCTGAAACCCACTTAATTAATATTACCTGCAAAACCTTACTTTGCTTGGTTGAATTAGTTACTTGACAGTAAAAATTGCTCGAAGTGTTCACTCACGCATCTAAACCACTGAAATCAGGTGTTCCAATCAATTTAATGGCCACAGGTGTATAAAACCAAGCACCTAGGCAGGCAGACTGCTTCTCTAAACAAGAATGGGTTGCTCTCAGGGTCCCAGTGTGGTACCATGATGAGATGCCACCCGTGAAACAATCCAATCGTGACATTTCTTTGCTACTAAATATTCCACAGTGCTATTGTAATCAAGTGGAAGTGAATGGGAACAATAACTCAGCCATGAAGTGATAGGCCACGTAAAATGACAGAACATGGAAAGCAGACACTGAGAAGCATAGTGCACAGAGGTTGCTAACTTCCTGCAGAGTCAATCACTGCAGAACTCCAAACTTCACGTGGCCTTCAGATTAGCTCAAGAACAGTGTGAAGAGAGCTTCATGGAATGGGTTTCCATGGCCGAGCAGCTGCATCCAAGCCTTATATCACCAAGCACAATGCAAAGTGTCGGACACAGTGGTGTAAAGCACACTGCAGCTGGACGCTAGAGCAGTGGAGATATGTACTCTGAAGTGATGAATCACGCTTCTCCGTCTGACAATTTAATGGATGAGTCTGGGTTTGGCAGTTCCCAGTAGAACGGCATTTATCTGACTGTACTGTGCCAAGTGTAAAGTTTGGTGGAGGGGGGATTATGGTGTCGGGGTGTTTTTCAGGAGTTGGGCTTAGCCCCTTAGTTCCAGTGAAAGGAATTCTTAATGCTTCAGCATATCAAGACATTTTGGACAATTTGGTCAAAAATGGTAAAAGAATTCCCATAAACACACTCCTAAACCTCATGAAAAGCCTTCCCAGAATGGAATGTCAAGTTCATATGCACGTGCAGGCAGACGAGCCAATACTTTTGGCATTTTGGCGTTTCTAAAAAACAAAACATAACAGATGAAATACATGTATGAACCATATGATAACCATATTGTCATGATATGACAGTGATCTTAAAGCTAATTCAGAAAGGTTAAAATTAAATATTGCAGAAAAACATCTCGTACTGTATAATAGCATTTATAATTTGATAGCAGATGTCTTTCTGGCATACCAGAGGGCTTGCAACAATATGCTGGAAGTTTGGTGATGTACTGTATATGTGAAACAAATCGAAACAAGCGTGGCATGAACAGAGCTTGATTTACAGTATAAAAACATTCAGAAATCGATATTATGTATTTGAAATCATTCTAAATAATGATCATGACACAGATGTAGAGAAATTATAATTGTTCAGGAGACTTTTGTGTTTTTCAGGGAAAATTGAGTACATTACTACAGAGCTGAATGCCTCCTCCACCTGCTGCTGTTGGAGTGCATCCATTCCTCTTTGTCAGCTTGGAAGAGAGTTTTAGGATATGAGTTTGGAAAGAATGGATTATTGCTCTGTGTCAACAACTGGATTTTGTTTTTGGATTTTTTGCTGGATTTTTACCTGAAAATTCAGTCTGTGCCTCCCACCTGACCTCCTCCAAATCGGCAGATTTTTTTCTCTAACTTTACTGAAGCCATGAAGAAATTTTACCTTCATTCGGTAAACAGAATCAGTTACAGACCCTAGAGCAAGGCTCTTGACCCTGTGCTCAGCTTCAAAGCTACTTCTTTTGCTGGTTATAAAAGAATTAAATAGTTAGAAAACTATTTACAATATTTTGGTCCTATAATTTCATAAATGCAACACCACGTGGTATTATTATTATGAAAATGTAATGTTAAAGTAGCAAATGATCATAAATAGGTCATTGCAGAATGGTAACATGGTAAACAACTTTAAATAGTTATATTTGTTAATAATGTTGAGTGGCTAAAGAACACTTAACAAACTGTGTCACTTTAATTATAAAGGTCAAATATGTTTTGTGGCTCCATGAAGATATTTTTGATTAGAAATGTCTCTTCTGTTAGTAACGGTTGCCGACCTCTGCCCTAGCAGTTCACGACTGGGTTCAAATTTGGCACTTTTTAATGTTTTTGTTTTTTCCCAGCATTTTGAGCCCTTCTAACTTTTTAAGTACAAGACGATGCAGCATGACATTTGTGCTCTGCTAAAGAACTGCAATCAAATTATTTTTACATCCACTCCAAGCGAAGATGGGAGATCTAGTGCAGATGGGATTTCACATAGACTCATGAATATCAGCATTCCCCATTTTGTGTCCAATAGGGACATGTTGTTACATACCATTCCCCATTTCTCATTTATTTGATATGTCTCTGCTGTATTGGGTATCTAATTCAGACGTACCAAACCAAATAACTGGGCAAAATTACTTATTGCTGTCCGAGTACTAGGGTTTCTTTAAACCTGCATATCAAACATAATACTTTTGCAGTTACAGTGGTTTTATATTTGTGGGGGGGAAAGCCCTCTGGAGGATTTCAAAATTAGGAAATCTTGCCAAATAATAAATAATTCCATGGTCATTTTAATAATCTCAAACTTTTAGAAAAAAAAATCTATGTAATATTTATATCACATGAAAATGACTGAAATTTTTGCTTGTTTGAAAATGAATGAAATGTGTGAAATTGAAATGTGTGATATAGAAAAAGATAAAGGCACTGAGATAGATTCTCTTTATAGCTGTATGTTCATGTATGTTTTGGATACATTTAAGAAGGAGGCTGTTCCTGACATTCATACACACACTTACACATGGATGCAACTCAGGGTTTAGTCTCTTGCCCAAGGATACATGCAGACCAGATGAGCCAGGGATCAAACCACTAACCCTCTGATTAGTAGATGATCAGTTCTACCTCCTGTGCCACAGCCTAAATCCACACACCCCATTGTCTATTTATACCAGGTTTTGAGCCCAAGGCCATTTTGTTAATTCCATTATGTTAATTTCAGAAATATGGTTGTAACACTGGCAGTGCTAAACAGAAAAAACAAAACAAAACCAAAATGATTGCTGTTTTTCTTCTATCAAAGGGTTTATGGGTTCACAAGATTATTAATGGGCTCTGCTATTGTTTTGTATTCATATGTGACCCGACGATCAAAGGTATTCAGAGCTTTCTGAAGTCACTGCTTAAATCTTAACACATTCTTATACACTAATAATTTTAATGTACCTGTAGAAGGTTTTACATTGCAGCTGCTAAACTGTGATTTCTTTATTAGTAGTATTTTTTTTTATTATATTTATCTCCTGTAAAAAATATTTGCAGTGTAACATGGCAAAAAAAAGAAAGAAAAGAAAATGGTAATATAGACCCTCAGATCACATTAAACTGCTAAAATGTTCACTCCTGTATCATTATTTTTATTATTTTTTTCAGTGGGGAAAAGGTTTCTACTGAAGGTAAAGTGTAAACACTTAAAATTTAGTTTTTGAAAAGGTGCGTCTATTTAAAGATTATTTAAAGAAAAGAAAAGAAAATCGCTGCCCAGCAATGTGCACAGACTTTGTTTTCATTTATTTGGTATTAGTTAAAATTTATTCCACATCTCAGTGTCCTGACATAAGATGGGAAATTGGCATAATCTTGACGCCATCCCTTCAGACAAAGTCTGTGGTAGCGATAAAGCGTCAGTCAAACGTTGCAAAATGTCAGGCACGTTGATATGAAGCAAAGCGTAGGTGGAGGTCTGTTTGTGCCAGAGGGAGTATAATAGACAGAACTTTAGGGATGGATTTTTCAACTGCTGGAGACACATCACACAGCTTTTTAACGCTGAGCTTTGGCAACAATATCTGAAACAACAAAAGAAGCAAAGGAAAGAGGTAGCATGGTAAGTAAATAAAAAAACAACTCAATATCATTGCCTTATTTCACCTTTCTGACAGTCTGTAATTAATATAAATG
This sequence comes from Bujurquina vittata, assembly GCA_015106715.1. Lineage (NCBI taxonomy): Eukaryota > Metazoa > Chordata > Actinopteri > Cichliformes > Cichlidae > Bujurquina > Bujurquina vittata. The sequence goes on along the minus strand of VUQK01000666.1, from coordinate 23,200 downwards.
CACTCCAGACTACAGTCATTTATTCAAATTGATATTCTTAGGCACTCACAGTAAGCTTTCAAAAAACAATGGCACTCATTGATTTTATTTTTCTGCTGTATAAAGTGCAGGAAACATAAACTAAAGAAACAATGTCCAGTCACTATATTATGTGACAAACCTTTTGTTTCTGAAATGTCACCACTTCTCAGGTTCACTTGAACAGAATTTCACAATGTACTTCACCGGTAGGTTTTTCTGAGCATCTAGGAAGACTTGCCACAGTTTGTCTGTGGATTTAGGCTGTCTTAGTGTCCTCTGGATCTTCATGTAATCCCAGAGGGGGCACCATCTGTTGCAGGAGTCTGAAGATCATTCTTTATCATTCTGGCTGTAGATGTTTGTGGTCAGATTGAATTTCAGATAGATCAGACCACCCTAATGTTACTGTGCCCCACATAAAGGCCTAAATTCTTTGTACAATGCTCAATATACACTGATCAAAAAAAAAAATAACACTTTCAAAATACCATAAAATCAGATCTCAATGGAGAAAAAAATCATGCTGGATATCTATACTGATATTTTGCGATAATGTGTTAGGATTGAGAGGATGCCACGTTGTTTGATTGAAATTAATATCATCAACTTACAGATGGCTGAATTCAAAGACACCCTGAAAATCAAAGTGAAAAAAATATGCAGCAGTCTGGTCTAGTTTGTAAAAATATCAATTCAGCAATTTAAGCTGGTATTCAGTAGTTTGTATGGCCCCCATGTGCATGTATGCATGCCTGACAACATTAGGGCATGGTTCCAATGAGGCGACGGATGGTGTTCGTGGGGATCTGCTCTCAGATCTGGACCGGGGCTTCGCTGAGCTCCTGGACAGTCTGAAGTGCAACTTGGCAGCATCAGATGGACCAAAAAATAATGTCCCAGAGGGGTTCTATTGGATTTAGGTCAGGCGAGTGTGGGGGCCAGTTAATGATATCAATTCCTTCATCTTCCAGGAACTGCCATCATAGAGCAGCTCTATAGTGTCCAATCATGGGAACTGTCAGAGTATAAGCTCGATAAAGTGGAAGCGATCTGGCATGGTTTTCTCACAAAAATGGTCTGCAGAGGTTTTGAATGCAAAAATGCTCCGATAATAATGGGAATCATGGATAATCATGGAAAGAATCAGGATCTGAACTCAAGAGTAGAGGGTGATATTGACTGGAGCTTGAAGATATCCAGTAAACAACTATAGGATATGACCAAAACTCTCCCAATTCGTGACTTCTGTTATTTGCAACACATGAAATATATAGATCATTAATGCCGACTGGAAAATAGTGAACCCCAGAAGTAGGCGCTATTTGATATATGTAACCCAAGAAAGATATGGAACCGAGTGGAAAGGCTGCTAAACATTGATGCACAGCAGGCAAGAAGGAATATGATGGACAGAGTCAAGTTTATGCAACTGCAGGATTTTATATTCAGTCAGGAGCACCCCAAGGCCAATTAGAATGGGCCTAGAGGGAAAGATGATGGCGATGATGATGACGTGCTCAGGGTGAACCTGCTCTCATCTGTGAAAAGCACAGGGCACCAGTGGTGGACCTGCCAATTCTGCTACTCTATGGCAAATGCCAATCATGCTCCATGGTTCCGGGCAGCGAGCGCAGGACCCGCTAGAGGACGTTGAACCCTCAGGCCACCCTCATGAAGTCTGTTTCTGATAGTTTGGTCAGAGACATTCATGCCAGTGGCCTGCTGGAGGTCATTTTGTAGAACGCTGTTAGTGCTCCTCCCGCTGGCAGCGTTCCTCCTTGCACAAAGGAGCAGATATGTTTAAGCATCAACCAACCTTTCTGCATAAATGTATCTCTCTCACTCTCTCTCTCTCTCTCTCTCTCTCTCTCTCTCTCGCTCTCTGTCTCTCTGTCTCTCTCACACACACACACCCACGCACTCATACAGTGCTTTTTTTTTTTTTACTGGTGGGGAAGAATTAAAAGTAGTTGCATCTCTCTCATTTATATAAAAATATTTTTAAAAGACTGCAAGCACTGATAAATGAAACAATTCAGTTCCCAAACTGGTGTGAAAAGATTGAAAAACTCAAAAGTGTTGCATATCTTTCCACAGTTGCGCTCAGGTGCACCTAACAAACTTATTTCTCAAAATGTCATGATGTCTAATCTATGCTCTATCATAGCTCTCTCATTGTGCTTGTTTTTATTAAAGTAGAGATCTTTCTGGCAGCTCTATATTAATTAGACAAGAAAATAGAAATATTACCGTGGGAATACATTTTTCTTTCTCTATAGTTTTCAGCACATGCTTTTTTTAGGAGTTGAAAGATTTTTAAATTTTAATTTTTTGAAAAACTTACCACTCAGTGAAGGTTTTCATTTCAAGGAACCTTCTCCTTCACTTACAGAAAGTACATTTAGTTGGATTTAGGTGTTTCGATAATCTGTGAAGTTTGACTTTGTGGATGACAGTGTTCAGATGGTAGGATGTAAAATGATTGGAAGGTTTATGATTTTTTTTTTGTTTGTTTTTACATATGCCCCTGAATGCCATAGCTAAACAATTCTTCAGAGGAGTTTTCCTTAAAGTGTGCGTGCCTAAAGTAATTTCATTCAAGCAAGTGAATACAGAGCCCATCCTGTTGCTCTTCTGTGACTCATAACCTCTGCTGAGGAAAAAGTTTCTACTCTAAAGTTTTATTATTCACGGCAGGTTTCTGAGTGTTTATGCTCGTGATCTTTCTGACTGAGGGTCAGCCCTGTCCCAGGTGGCTTCTGCTTTGTCACTGACTTTCTGACCTTAAACAACCTGCCTGTCAAATTGTATTAAATTATATATTCTTATTAAATAAATAAATACTCTACTTCACAGTTGCCAACTACTGAGAGAAAAAAGAAGAATATTTATTGTCGAGAAGCCCTAAATCTGTCTGATGTTAACATGACTCTACAACATTAAATGCTGCATGAGAAAAAATCTTGTTCCCACGTTTTGGTTCATTTGAGCCAATAAGTGTAAAAACAGAGAAGCAGTCTTTTTCCTTGAAGCCTGCAACACACTGCACCTACGGGAAACACACTCATACATTTGAACTTTCCAGATCAATAACTCATAAGGAAAACATTATTTGAACACAACGCCTCCGTCAAACCACTGGCAACAACCTAATTTTTATCAGCGTGAACCATCCTGTGAGCTTGACAAATAAAATTCATTGCAACAGTAAATCCTCACCAGGCTTTTAGGCAGCCTGTGCAAGACCACAAAGTCTACAAAGTGCAACACTGAAAATATGAAAATATACAAGAACTTCACAATGTGGTGTCACCAAAATCAAGTCACATCACACATCAAAGTGTCCTGTTGGTTATTCCACAATCCTTTGTTTTGAGGGAAAAAAGTCTTAAGCATAATTTTCATTCAAAGAAAAAATCAAATAAATTGCCATTTAATTCAACTACCAGGGGTATCCTGTTCTACTACATAGCATGTTCACAAATATATTCACACAATTTAGTATACTGTTACCCTTTTTTGAACACTGACCACTGGGAACAGCTCCTAGGACAGATTTTAACCTCTTTCAGTAGAATCAGTAGAGTAATTGACTTGTGATTGAGTTTGTATGTAACTCATGAAAGAAGAATAATCCAATGTTGTGATTTGTAACGAGCAAATAGAACATATTTGTTAAATGAGGTTTCATTGTTGAAGAGACTCAGGTTAAAAAGGTCAAAATCAAGCAAATACAAATGTACAAATACAGCTTACAAATTAAGCGTGGTACTGTACCTAACAGGAGACTACTGACATGTAAAATGAGTGCAAGCTTATATTATATATATTATATGCACACACTCAAGGCCACTTCACTAAGTACATCTTGCTGGTTTTGGGTTGACCTTGTTTTGCCTTCAAAACTGCCTCAATTCTTCATGACATCGTTTCAACAAGGTGCTGGAAACATTGCTCAGAGATTTTGGTCCATGTTAACATGATAGCATCACACGGTTGGTGCAGATTTGTCGGCTGCACATCTATCGTGTAAATCGCCTGTTCCTCCACATTCCAAAGGTGGTCTACTGGATTAAAATCTGGTGACTGTGGAGGCCATTTGAGTGCAGTGAACTCAGTGCCTTGTTCAACAAACCAGTTTGAGATGATCTGAGCTTTGTGATATGGTGTGAAGCAGCCATCAGAAGATGGGTACACTATGGTGATTATGGGATGGACATGGTCAGGAACAATACTAGGCTGTAGCCCATCTGCTTCAAGGTATGACATGCTGTGCATTCAGAACTGCTCTCCTGCATACCTTGGTTGTAACATGGTTATTTGAATTAATGTTGCTTTCTTTGTAGCTTGAGTCTGGCGAATCTCCTCTAACCACCGACATCAACAAGGTATTTTCACCCAGAGAACTGCTGCTCACTGGATATTTCCTCTTTCTGGCCCATTCTGGGGTGGCACAGTGGTGTGATGGTTAGCAACATCACCTCACAGCAAGAAGGTTCTGGGTTAAAATCCAGTCTGGGGCCTTTCTGTGTAGACTTAGCATGATTATCTCTGGGTGCTCTGACTTCCTCCCACAGTCCAAAAGCATTCATGAGATTACTGTAAATTAACTGGTGATTCTAAATAGGCTGTGAGTGTAACTGTGGCTGGTTACTGTATCTGTTTCTAAATTTCCAGCCTAGTCCTGCCATGACACCTGGAATAGGCTTCATTCTCTCTGCAACCCTGAATTGCATACGGGGAAGAAAATGACCATTCTCTGGAAACCCTAGAGAAGGTTGTATGGGAAAACCATTTCTTCCCTATTTTGAGTTTCAGTTTGAACTTCAGCAGGTCATCTTGATCACGTCTACCTGCCTAAATGCACCGACTTGCTGCCTCATGACTGGCTGACTAGATATATCTGAGAAGTGAAATCTATGAATCATTTTCTTGTTTTGTTATTTAGTGACATTAACATTGCCATGCTTTAACTACACTGAGCACACAAATAACTATTGCACACATTCAATAGAGTAAACCATGTCCTTGATACATATTATATTTTTCTTTCATCTATAGCAGCTCCTGGGCTCTGTAGTAGCTTATGAAGTATATTAAATGACAGCTGAATAAGAATTTTAATAAAATGTATTATTTTAAAGCATCTTCACTTTACTTGCATACAAATGTTTACAGTGTATTACACCTTAAAACTGTGTGGAAAATTATTTTTGACGCATGTCAAAGGAATTTAACAGGCACCAGTGTGATACCTAACAAAACACAAATGACATGTTTTGATTAGATTTTAATGACATAAAAATTATAGGTCTTCTGCCAGACAATGTCACATCACAGAAGATTTTTACTGTCAAAGAAGTTATTTAATATTTTATATACAGATATTTTTATATAGGTTTTGAAGACTTTGTCTAGCCAATCACATATTAGGACTAAAACCACCACATTCATATGGCTTTATGATACTGCAGCACAGTAAGTCAAGTGAAAGCAGATAGCAATTTCAGCGGCCTTATGTGCATGCTTAATATTATCTGGCAGAGGTTATTTTTTCAGACAGGGAGCTGTAGAGGGCACTGAGTACTAAGACCACTAGACCATGCGCTGCATGAGAATTTACGGACTCAGACACACTAAATTTATAGCCTTTTAACATCGTGAAGCTGTTTGACATTATCTGCTGCACTTTACCACTTTGATTATTTCCTCTGTTACACGGACACTTCGATTGCAGTGCAGTTTCGGCAGTCACAGTCTATTTTCATCACCATTTTTGAGCTGGAGTTCTGCTGTTTACTCAGATTCAGTATGCTTGAGTCCTGGCAAACAGCTCAATGCAAACAACAGGAACAAATATGTGTAGCTGTATCAGGCCGACTGTTTGGACAGCACAGTATACATACTTGCAAATCCAGCAATTATGTTTGGAAATAGGGAACAAGTAAGCAGAGACAGACAGGAAAAGCACCTTTGTAGAGTCAGTGATATCGATCACAGCAGAGATGGATTTAACAACTGGACACCAACACAAAACAGCTTTTGCAAAAACAGAGAGTGGAGAAAGCAGCCTCATTACCATGCTAATTCAATTGTGCATATAGATATGCAGTAAAGCTTTTTTGTGGCTTTGTTGGTCTGTTTTACAACTTAAAGAAAGAAAGCAGTCAAATTTCCTCTTTAGTTTGTAAAAATTCTCTGAGCATTTGTAAAGTCGTTTTCATTATTTTATCTTAGATTGATAGGATACCTTCAGTATCAAGTATCTGTGGCATCAGTGAGAGAGTGTTTTAACCTTATTAGAAAAGATCCTGATTCCATGAACGGAAAATCACCACTAGAATCCAAATTAAAACAACTGTAGGGATGAGGGGGGAGACAGAAGTTTGCAAAGGCAGTCAGACATAAGGGAAACACCACAGCGCACATCTTAACCCAGAAACGTTTGGTCTGCAGAAATTTTACATACTATATCAGCACTGACTAGTCTTTTCTTCATTACTAGGCTTAGTGAGATAAGAAAGGATCCCTCCTTACTGCTGCAGATTGATTGCCCAGAGTAAGCAGAAATTTGATCTATAACTTGTCCCCGGTGAAATGCAGCAGGCGGCAGAGGCTGGCATGAAAGCGTCAGCCAAAGTGTTTCCGGAGGCTGATAAAAGGCTGCACCAGTGACAAAACAAATGGGAAAATCTGCAGTCACTTTTTCAGATCACATTTTGACCCAAGTAACGTCTTTTCTTTTGTCGCATTTTTCCAGTCTCAGTTGGCTCTGATCGCAGATGTTGCACGTAAAGAATTGCTTTTAACGAGACTCAGGGGTTGTTTGAGGCTCTGAGTCTCAGGTTTTATCAAATGACACTAACACTAGCATGCTCAAAAGGTCACAGTGACAATGCTGACATTTTTAGTTAGTCATAAACCAAGGTTCATGACTAACAAAGAAATTTTAATCTTTTATTCCACAGTGACATAGTGAGGAGAAAGACATTAGGATTCATTATCTCTGAACAGTGGATGTGTGTACACATTTTCATGACATTCAGAGTTGCAGAGATATTTCAGAAGACCAACATTACCATCCTTGGACATATGCCTATACATATTTTAAAAAAAGAGTTTAGTTTAAACTTTCTCTGTGAAACATTTTGATAACCACACAGGTGGCCTAAGTATACAGTGTGCTGATGACTGGCGAGTAGTAATTTCTCAGGGACACAGATTAAAACGCTCTAAAGAGTCCAATCATTATCAGCTTCTGCCAGGTGTACAAAAACAGATTTGTAGAGATTTACACCTGCCAACAACCCTGGCCACACATTTTCATTCTACTCTTGTCCCCCCCCCCTTTCTAAACTCTTATTAAACCCTAACTAGGATTGTGTGTGTGTGTGTGTGTGTGTGTGTGTGTGTGTGTGTGTGTGTGTGCGTGTGCGTGTGCGTGTGTGTGTGTGTATTTTTTGTCCACATGGAACAAAGTCTTACACTTCCATTAAAGTTTTTTTTGTATCATCACAACTCAGTGTTTGTGCAGAGGCAATAAAAGCACATTAACGTTTATAGCATACAAACCACCATGGGTGAAGAGAAATAGAGGCTTGTTTACTGTCAGGAAAAAAAGGTGTACTCCTCCTGGCCCCCACATTAATCTATAATTAAAATAAGGATGTGGACTCTTGCACTTCTGCAAGGACAAACAGTGAAACATTTACAGCAAGTATATGAGTGCTGATGTGGGATGGTGCAAAAAGCAGTGGCATTAAATCAAAAATGGTTTTTAGTCCCCCATGAAGCTTTGACTTTTTCTACATATACACACGGGCAAACCTATAATGGTCTAACAGAAACATTATCAAGCACTTAATGGCCTTAATTGTTTCTGTGTATCACCCCACAATTTCCCTTGGTAGTTTATGGTTTATAGTATATTGGCATTCATGCCTCAATAGAGAAGGAGGTGGCACAGTTTAATTAAAAACATGCTGTAGGGATTAATTAAGCAAATCTTTACCAAGGATCTCACAAGCTTCTAGTTTTACAACTTAGTTTACATGACCAAAGTGAGATTACCGTAAGTCTGGAATAAAAATGAGATCAATTTCAAAATTAGAATAATTTTTCTGAAGTTCAGGGAAGTTTCAGCATCTGGTGTTGTCTACAGCGGCATTTTCAATCAAATTTAGCATTCCATCTTTCTGTATTTTAATTAAAGTATATTACCATTTTAGTTTTTGGTTTGTTTTGTTTTTGTCTTTTGATTAGGAATGCACATTTCCTGCTCTGGCCTGCTTTCCTTAAAAGAAAAAAATCGAAAGGACACGAGCCATACAGTGCACATTGCATACTAGAAGATGCCTCTAGTTTCAGTCAATGATATCATGTAATATGCACCATCTGCATCTGTACATACCAGTTTCCCCACAAACAACAGTAACACAACCCCACTCACAAGGATGTGATTATGTATCATGATTATGTGCAAGGAGCTTTTTTTAAACTCAATTTACATTCCTTGACTCCACTAAATACTCACTATAACAAAGCCCGATAATTATTTAATTAGTGGTGTCATTTTGGTTGATAAGACTGTGCTTTTAGTTTAAATTTGTACTACTTGGCAGCCGACTATCAGCTGTGAAACTGATCTTGTCAATGATCATTTTATTTTGAAATACCAGATTTGATATCTCAGGCTTTGATGCATATTTTCTAAATTTAGTTAAACATATACTGTACAAGTGAAGTATTTATACTTGTAGAAATGAACTTTGCATGCATAGCTTATACGAATGAATAGATGAATAGACAAATATGAAAAAAAAATCTTTTGAAGTAGCTCAAGCTTCAAATACTGAGATGGCCTGAAGCAGTATTGTCTTGTGTGAAAGAATTAACTTTGAAACTCAATTTTTAAGTTACCATATGACATGGAAACATCTGTAGAGTGAGAGGGGAAAATAGATTTGAACATCTACTAAGGAAACTGTTCCGTGATGACGACTGTGTGATACGATTCACTGTTACTGCTCCATCTTTTCACCCATTTAGCTTCTGCTTTTTTTGAGTACTGGCCACCGCTCCTTCTGCCAAGGTCATCAGTGTATCCACCCTATGTGACAGGCTTGTTGTTAGATACCATTCTTTGCCTCTTTTTCTTTTTCAGGGTCTAAACTACATCATGTACATATTTATAACACTTCAAAGTGAAGTTTTATCACATTTTTTCAAGTTTTAGGACTTATCGTGTGCACCATGTCAAATTAATTTCATTATTCTCCAAGCCATTCTCCCATTTAAATCTCTCCTTCCTGAATGAGAATAATTTCATTCTACTTTTTTAATGATAATGTATAGCAGCAATAATTGATTACATCTTCAACAGTACAGCGAGGAAATGTGATTAATAGAGACACGTTCATGAAAAATGGTGACACATGTGTTTATGCAGTTTGTCAGTTCTGATGGATTGCACCTTTGTCACCATTTGGACTTACCAGCAGTGGCCATTAAAACAAAATGTCTTCTTTTGCCTACCCCCACCCCCCACCCCCATATTGCTCAGGGACATTAAGGGAGAAATGTTGGCACTGCATTACTCTGACAATGAATGTGTTTGGAGACGACAGACTGCTCTGACTTATGGACAAAACAAAAATAAATATTATTAGGTTTCTGTTGGGAAACATTAGTTAGCTTTAAAAAGTGCAGCACTGACAGCTCATGTCCTCCATTCATCAGATGATAGAGACAAAGCAATTTAATCTAATTATAAAATTTATAGGAGTAAATCCTCATTAGAGTAAATAGTAGAAGCTTGTTTATATCACTGTCATTTCCAGCATTATCTACGGTTCTTTCTGTCAGGCCAAATGGCACTCTTACATATTTTGCTGTGGACCACCTCAAGGTTAAATATAAAAGCAACTACCATTACTTACTCCTGACCTGCTCCTTATCACTCCAGCAGCATGAATTAAATGTGCATTCTGAAATATGTGATCACTGCAGGAGGAGCAGAGGGAAATATTCAAGAAGAGGCAAATCATTTAACACTGCAATATCTTCTGTTGCCTAATGTGATATAAACCAAAACCCAGTTTATAAATGGTATATTGTGTGGACCTGGGCCACCTAGAGCTCTGCATTTATTGAGTCTGCAGTGTTGGCGACTTTTATGCCCTATGCCCCTCTGTTCTCTGTAACTTTACTTCGCCTGCCACTTCACTGCAGAGTTGCTGTGAATGCTTCCATGTTACAATAATTCCACTTACAGCTGATCGTGGAATATCAAGAAGTGAAAAATTTTCACAAACTAACTTACTGAAATGGTGGCATTATGTTACAGTATCACACTGGCTGGCGGGTGGCTGTAGCTCAGGAGGTAGAGCAGGTCACCCACTGATCGGAAGGTCGGTGGTTCGATTCCTGGCTACTCCAGGCTGCACGCCAATGTATCCTTGGGCAAGATACTTAACCCCGAGTTGCTCTCCGACGCCAGCGTTGGAGTATGAATGTGTGTGAATGTTAGCTAATTAAAAGCACTTAGCTTAGTTACATATGGAAGTGCTTGTATGAATGCGTGTGAATGGGGTAAATGTAAACATGTTGTGTAAGCGCTTTGAGTGCTCGGACAGAGTAGAAAAGCGCTATATAAGAACTAGTCCATTTACCATTTACACTCAAGCTTCTGAGCTCATCAGAACGACTCACCGGCAGGTTGCAATAATTTATTTAAATGCTTATTTAGCAGCTAAAATCTTGATTATTTTATTTTTTTTTTTATTTCCCATGATTTACTTGCTTACTTGGATCTGTTTGAACTTGTGATTCCACTCTTCATTGTATTAAATATAATAAAGAAGTAATATATATAAAATAATGCCAAGCATGTGACATTAGGACAAAAGGTTGATTATATAGTCAAAAAAAGCTGCCATTAAAAGACAAAGCAGGATCATTTTAATCCAAAAAGGTCGGCAGAACAATTAAAAACCTCCGCCTGTGCTCATAATGTCCATTATAACCAAGAACGAGCTCTCTTATAATAGACTTTTTACATACTTGGATGGAGGCTTTGTGACCTGAGATAACCTTTTCCACTTAATTACATCACAGTTATCTAAAGTTTTAGCTTCTAATTATAATCTTAATTTTCATTGTAGAGGAATCAGTAATCACATTAGGAACTGTAAAAAAACTGAATAGTAAAAGCTTACAGCATGAATGAAGAACTGAGGTCTTAATCCAGGTCACATATTGTTACAGCGTAATTAAATGTGTGATCTTGTACATCATTCTGCATTTCTAATTAACTGTAAACAATGATAAACTACAACATTAACTGTTCTATAGACCACAAACCAACTTTTTCTGGGATTTTATCTTATATTCATGGCTGTGTTTATGGCAGCTGTTCTGAGTTTTTTTTTTTAAAAAAACCTTTAGCTCATGACCGCTATGGCTTTTCTTTCTAGCTACTTTCTCACATTTCATAAGACAGAATGTTTTTGGTTTATAAATAAAAGGCTGACAAATTCAGTAATGATCATTAGTTTTTAGGTCAAAACTCACTGATCTGCACCAAATGTATTAATAAAGGGTAATTGAATATTTATGGCTTTGGGTTATTTATATTATCATTAATCATCTTTACTGTCACAAAGGGCGCTCATACTCTGTATTATGATACTTCCATTCCACTGAGATCCAACACAGCACTCTTTCTTGGCCTTTTCCTGGTGGATAATCTCCCAGAAACATACTGCACATGAGCTTAGAGATGCATTACATACATAATAATATTGAACTACTGAATATGTCTGTGGAGATTCTCAGCCATCCAGGTTATGGTAGTCTTTTTTTGAAGACGTTTTCATCTCTCATCCCAGACATTCTTCAGTTCTAAAACTAAAAGGTGGAGCGTCCCAGATATTTAAACCTTATCGGAGGGTCTCCCCTTTGGAGGCGTTTTATTGACCCACTGTTAATCATGTGGGTCATCACATGAGCCAAGGTGTGAAAAAGGATGTGGGTCATTACCACCAGGGGTTTCAGGTGAAACCACTGTTAGATCTTGGCCCACCCTATCATGCAACCTATTGAGACCACCAGAAATAAGGTGCAGTGGGAATTGAGGCGCATGGGAAGGGATCTCAGCTGGAATGGTGTAGTGGTAACATAACTGTCTTTGGAGCAGGAGGTTGGGGATTGGTTGGAATGCTGCTACCACAGTTGTAATCCCAAGGTTACATGAAAAGGAAATAACAAAAAACACACACACATATACATATATATATATATATATATACATATACATATATATATATATATATATATATATATATATATATATATATATATATATATGTATGTATGTATGTATGTAGCTTGTTATCCAAACCAAACCTTGTGTTTTATCTTGCTATATTTAGATTGCTTAGCTTTGATAAATGCAGGATGTGCAAAGAGTTAAAACGAGGGAAGCTCTTACCTTCAGGAATAGTGGTTGAACGTGAGTGTTGGGAAAAGGATTTTCAAAACTGAAACAACTTAAAAATTGTTACACTGAAACAAACAAGCGGATATTACCTAGGGTGGTTGTAATTTGCCATGTGGGCATGAACAAGGGCATTGCAACAAAGTAATGAGATGAAAGACAATATCAATGAAAATATGGTGTTTTCCCTGGACCTTTGTTGCAAAATGAAATCACTGTATGCTGTAATTATTTTAATTATCCCAACAATGAGAATGACCAATGTGGTCTGCCTGTTGATGATCATTAGTGAGACTAGAAGTCCATCTTCCCTGCTGGACCAGTTTTATGGTCATATTTTGATCTGTAATAGTACTAGAATGGCACCCACTTGAAAAATTAATGACTACCATACAAATTCTATCTAGCCTACTCTCAAACATTCATATGATTGGTAGATGATAGATTCATGGTAAAAAGAACACACATGCTCTGTTGATTCGAAGGTTGTTTTTTTTTTAATATCAGGACATGATAAAAACATCTAGTCCTTAGCAAATCATAAAATTAATTAACTACAACTTGAGATGAACAACAACACGACATATTACTCCATGTCATTATTTATTTGATAAAAACTAAGCCGAAATATAGAAACAGTGTGTGAAAAACTAGAAGGATACCAGAAAGTTCTCTTTTCACACCTGATGATTCAATAGTCACTTTTTGTATGACTATCAGTTTCTCACATCATTGCGGAGGAATTTTGGCATGCTCTTCTTTAAAGCGTTGCTTCAGGTCATTGAGGTTTGTGGGCATTTATTTGTGCAAAACTCTCTCAAGGTTCCACCAAGGCATTCAGGTCGAGGTCTGGACTTCCACTGCAACATCTCTTTTCTTTTTCAGCCATGCTGCTGTACTTGGGATCAGTGTCCTATTGCATGACCCAGCTTGTGAACAAGCTTTAGCTGACAGACAGATGGCCTGACTGACTCTAGAATATTTTGGTATACAGAGGAGTTCGTAGTGGAATCAGCAACTGATTTGCATTATGGCAAAAAATCTCTACTTTGTCTCGTCTATCCTAAGGACATTGTTCAAGAAGTCTTGTAGTTTGTTCAGATACAGCTTTGTAAACCCAATCTGTGTTGCCATCTTCTTTTTAAAAACAGGAGGTTTTCTCCTGGCAACCCTTCCAAACAAGCCATATTGGTTAGGTTGTTTTCTGATTGTACTGTCATGAACTTTAACATTTAACATGCTAACTGAGGCCTGCAGAGTCTGAGATGCAGTGCTTTTGGGTTTTTTGCAGTTTCTCTGTGCCATTGCATGGCATGACCTGGGGGTAAATTTCCTGGAACAGCCACTCCTGGAGAGATTGGCAGCTGTCTTAAATAATCTTTCTTACTGTAGAATGGTGAACTTCAAATTGTTTGGACTTTTAACCCTTCCCAGATAGCTGGGCAACAACAACTGCCTCTCTAAGATGATGTCTTTCCTAATTGGCATTGTGCAAACACAAACTTGAATGCTTTAGACCAGCAAACTGCCAAAACTTCTGCTTTTATGAGGTGTTCACACTTGGTGATGATCATTTAATCAAGTGCGTTTGATTAGTAGCACCTGGCTGCTACTTACCCCCTTAATTCTTAATGGAAGCAGCATGGATGTATCTAATTTTCCACACAAACAAATGATGACAACAGTAACATGTGTTGTAGTTCATCTGAGGTTGCATTTACCAAATTCTAAGACCTGCTAAAGACCAGATTACCTTTCCTATGTCCTGATGCAAAAAACAAAACAAAATTCAATTCAAGTCTATTCAATTCTATTTATATAGCTCAAAATGGTTGCCTCAGAACCCCCCCCCCCCCCCCCATCTGAAAGGGGCCATGGATA
>VUQK01000665.1:70799-91536 GCA_015106715.1 Bujurquina vittata | reverse complement strand
GCTGGGCACACAAACACATGGACAAAAACAAATATACACAGAGAGAAAACTGGAAAAAAAAAAAAGCCTGAAAAGTGTCTCAGAAAATCACGCATGTGACAGAAAGAGTGAAAATAGGCAATAATAGAGAGACCAATTAAGGTGGGGAAAAAAAGGAGCTTTATGGATACCTGTGTAGAGTGTAGAAAAGGCCAGGGGTTGAATTAGTCAGGAGGAACAGCAGCGTATGTCCTCGAGGAGAAAAGATGGCTTCCTGAAAGTGGAGTTGTTCATCATCTGTAACCTTGCCAAGACACAGGGCAGGCTCAGATGGGAATAATCTGATGTGAACCAAATGACACAACACAACATGCTTATAGAGGTGGCTTATGAACACTGCTCCAGTCCTCAAGTAGCCCAATCAAAGATAAGGAAGAATCTTGTTTCTGTGTGCCAATGTAGGCAGAGATAAATACAGGGCTCATGTAGCATAAAAAAGATTTCTACAGATTTAAGAGGCTCTGGCGATGTTAGGTATTGATCCCTTTCCTCCATCTGAGACACTCAAGAGAGAGAATACTTCTGCAAATCTTAGAATAGTTTATTTTCATTAATTTTTTTACTTTGGAAAAGATAGTTCTTATTTCCAGAGTGGCTTACTGTAACTGGAGGGTAAGGTACTAGAATTACTGAAAGGTCAAAAGCAGAAGATAAAGGGAATGATTCAGTTTTCAGTATTATAACAGTAAGACGCTGTTTTTACTGCTTTTATCCAGAAACCTAAATCTGCCACTTTTATCTTTGTGGACTGCTTTGTATACACGAACAGAAAGGTGACAGATTTGGCACCATTAACTAATAACGGTAGTATGTAAATGAAAGTAGTAGTATGCAAAAAGTATTTTGAAAAAGGTTAGCCATTGCTATCATGGTCATTAATGTCATCATCATCATCAGCATCACCAGCAACAACAGCAGCAATGAGAGCAAAATCATAAATAGAGCCATTGATCATCCTTGGAGAGCCGCAGGTCACGGGCTGCAGCTTTGCCTAATAGACGCACTACATTAACTGGTAGCGAGTTTTGACAGATCCAATTAGAATGAGTTCCACACCTCTGCCCTGCCCTCAAAGCAACCCTGACGCATGCAGCTATATGGGAGCATGTCATCCACGGTGCTACAGCTCGGTCACAGTCTCGCTGGTCTCTGATATTCCTTAACGCAGGGAACTACATTAGAAGAATCAATAGCGATTAGCAACATCATAGAAACACTGATTGTTTTTGTTTTTCTTGGCTTTGACTGTCACACTAATCACACACTATCCCTACACTATGAATGAATGTACTACCATGTGTTTTCTAGTATTGGGAAATACATTTTCTATGCTGAATGCTTTTCATGCTGCCACCACACCCCCGTTTCCCCACATCCCTCAAAATGTCTATTCCTGTCTTTGGTGAAGCCGCTTTTCTCTCTTCTGTCCACAAATGTCCAAATGATAGGTTTTGTGTCTAAGGAGAAGAGGGAGTCATGCTTCACAAGATGGAGCACAGCAAAACATCTGATTCCTGCCAAGGAGAGGAAACAAAGCAGGCTCATTTTTGCAAAGTCTATTCTTTTGTCCTCATCTAAGGCCTGCTTTCTTTGTGTACCCTTCACTCTGCCTTCAGCTGCTGTCCTCCCTCTCATTTATTTCAGAGAAACAACGCACTTGTCAATCTTTTCTCTTTCAATAGCTAATGGTCTAGCTATCCTTCTCTGCCCAACAGTCAAGCCAATTAATTCGATCAAGCTGTTGAAAGTCATTTTCAGTCACAGCAGGGGGGGGCAGTGCCAGACTGACAGTGCTGACTCAATATAGCCATTGTTAAGAGAAGAGCAACACTGAGTAAACCGAGGTAAATTTGCCTGAATGGATCCTGAAGTTAATATATATGTATTTATAAGCACCGTTCAATTATATTTTTATGTGCATCATTTCACTGTTACTTGCGGTCATTCTAAACAATACAATACAATGTGTGCACATGGATGTGTACTTCTGCAGTCACATCCAGAGTGTAGCATTAATCATTATGTCTTGTCAGTGGGAATACATGTGAGACCAGGAGAAATGATATTTTCAGCCTGTATGGTCCTGACATTGAGGTGAGGACAAATTGTCTGTTTTCACATGCCATGCTACACCTCTATTCCTTATACTTTTTTTTTACAGTAGAAATAGATCATGCCCTGTGGAAATGCTTTCCACTCTTCAGCTGTCTAAACAGCTTCTTTTTTTTTTAACTTTCCTAAAAAGAAACCTAACAGAAAAGTGGAACCTCAGTTGTGAGTGCATTGAAAGATGATGAGTTGTTCAAATACTATTAAATAGGAATTGTGAGCAAAAAAAAATTTTTTTTTTCTTTTTTGCTGATGTGAGCTATAAAACCCATCATCCAGGCCTTTGATGTAGCTCTCCATTGTCTTGCAGAGCTGCAGGAAATTGAAAACGAAGATCAGGAGAGTGTTAGTGAAGGGGAGAAGAGGAGGAGGACGGGGATTGACGTGCAGCCCGTCAGGGTTTTCTGGGACACGGCACACGGAAATGAACTAGCCTTGCATGACCTCACTCTCAAAGTGTGAGGATGTGCCGGGCAGAAAAGCAAGAACATTTGTTTTAGAGAACACAAGAGATCAAATAAGTGATTATATTTATTCACTAAAAACACTCAAGGCACAAATCCAGTTTAATATTTCTGTAACATCCTCTCCAACCCACGCATCCTCTTACTACTGCATCCAAAGCTCTATTTTGATTCAGGGAAAACACTGAACCTTTGAGAACTACACAAAAAGCGCCCGCTCAGCCTTAAAAGAGCATTTGTCCCTTGAGTGTTAAGAGTAAAATTTTAATGGAACCAAGATTTGATTTCCAACTTTTTGTGGCTCGGAGGAGAGAGAGAGAGTTTTCTGCCTGTCATTTTCTTCACTGTAAGTGCTTTCTCTATGTCTCTCAATGAAAAGTGCTGATAAATTATAACGTCAGTGTGAAGGTTGTTCAGTTTGGAAAGTACAAAGTGGTTTTAGGTAAGGTTAACAGTCCATTTCCTTTCTTTTGTGAGTCCTGGAAAGTGAAATTAGTATGTTCTTGCAACACTGCCATTGCATATTTGTGAATGCATTTGAATATTTCAGCCCCTTTTCAAGACTTGATTAGTAAAGTTTGTCAATATTTCTCATGTGGAAGAGGGAATTCGAAAGCATAAAGTAGAGGTGAGGTGAACAACAAAAATGGGCAAAAACAAAACTGAGTGCAAGATGCACAAGGCAGACGTGCAGCGGACAAACATGCAATCTAACAAAAATACAGGGAAAGATAAGCCTATGAGCACACATGCGCGCACTGTGTGCTGATTGCATAATAAGATACAGGTAATAAGAGCGAGGGACAGGTGGACACAGTCGAACACTGGTGAAACTAATAAGAGTGGGAAGGTAAAAAACAAATGCAGGAAGTGATAACAATAAAGAGTAAAAGACCAAAACATGAAAACTGACACTAAATCTGTCAGTGAAAGACAAAGTGGCCCAACAAAGCTAATAGAGGACCATGAAACCCTTTGACTTTGTGGCTGTTTTCAGATTGGAACAAGGAGTAAATGCTTACAGAAGGCAATGGAAACACTCTGTTATATCAATAAACTAGCTGTAAACTATGTCAATGTACTAGCAATGAAGGAAGACTGTCATTTCCCACACCTCAATATTCCACTCAGGTATTGGAGGAGGAGGTGGGAAGTGGGATGCGGAACATGGAACGTGGCAGGTCAAACCTGGGAAAGTGGGTTTGCTCTGGCGGGAAATGGCTATTTACGTAGCTGGAAATGGAGTGGGCCTTTCTGACATTTTCATAGCCCTGCAGGCATGAGTAACCTTCAGTGCAAAACAGAACGATTAGAGAAAAGGGAGGGGGAGATGGAAAGGGAGACGCAGAGTGTGAGGTGGGGCAGAAATCAGGGGGAGTGATTGCATGGGAGAGTTAAAAATGATTGGAAACGGAGTTTGGTGGAAGGGTGCAGGCAAGGGAAATAAACATGGACAGAAAATATTTGGAGGTCGTGGAAAGGTGTGAAAGGAGAGCAAAAATATTGACAGGTAGAAAATAAAGAGAATGCTGGAGAGCAGTAAACGACAAAGTTAACAAAATGCAAACAAAAGAAATGAAATGCATACAAAACTTTGTTCTTGTAGATTAGATGTAACAACTTTATTTCTTGTTGCACCTTTTAAACATCACTGTTATATCTCATCAGGCCTCTACAGATGTCATATGGCAGCATTATTTTTTAAAAAATACAAGCACACAAAACATAAAGCACCACATTTACTAAGCAGGGCATATTTGCATGGTGGACAAGTGCAGCAAAAATTAATGGGTCTAATCTATTATCTATAATTGAGGGGGTGAGGGTGTCTCAAGAATTTATATGCTCTGATCTCAGGACAGGGCAAACTCTTCTATTAGAAATTCATGGGGACCGTGTGGCATCTTGGAGGTTGAGGAAGCTTTTCTCTGGATAACTCTGAAATCTGTGTGTATCAGCCGACCTATAGAAAAAAAGTACTACTCTCACTATCTGCAGCTATCACAGCCACATAAGAGGAAAAATACATTTTTGTGTTAGTATTAAATAATGATATTTTTCAGTAAATGACCAACCACAGATCTGTTTGCATGATTTATTGAAATGCGCTTCTTTCCAAAATTTTCACTCTAAGAGAAACTTCTACTGTACAAATAAATGTGCAGTACTACAAGAAAAAAAAATGTTACCTTTAAGTTCCAAACATGTCAATGCCTCTATTTAGTAAAGGCAACACATACGCATACATTCAGCCTTTTAGTAAGTCGAGCTCAAAGTCTTTGTATCTCTGCTATTGTCTGAGTGAACAAGTGAATGCAATTAGGTGCGGGTTTGCATATTTCTTTGGGACAAACTCAAAATGAAAAAAACAAAAACAAAACAAAAACATATTTTTTCAAAATTGTGGTCGTAAAATTTGAATCAACTTTGATGAGTGGGGAGGCTCAGTGGTACAGTAGTTAGCAGCAAGAAGGTCCAGGGTTCAAATCCACCTGCTGGCTGGGGCCAGTGTGGAGCCTCCATTGTTTTCCTGTGCTGGCTCTAAAGTTTGTCCTAAACTGTGTGTGAATGGTTTGTATGTCAGCTGAGACAAGTCCCAACCCTCTGTCACCTTGACTGGACAAGCAGTTAAGAAGATGGATGGATGGCTGCACGGATGGAAGAGTGCAGTAGGTCATATTGAAAGGTTTCCTTATCTCTTAATGTAGAGCTTGTTGCATTTATATATGATATATATTTCTTCTCTCACACTGATTTACGCACACACCAATATCAGATCTTGGACTACGGTGTCTTACCCAAAGGCAATCTCATATGTAGTAGAGCTGAAATTGACAAGATGTTCTTCTCTAAGCTCAAGTGGGGTCGTCCACGAATCCGTGGGTTGATCTAACGTGCTTAAACCAAATATAAAACTGAAGTGTTGACCTGTTGATGGCATTAGATTAATAGATTATGAATGTTTAGACCACATTTAACAGCATTTCAGACACTATTTTTAAGTAGACTCATACATTCAGGTGCTAGGTGGAATAGGTGGAAATTTAATTAGATAATCAGTGTGATTTGAATGGATGTGCCTATCTGTCACAGCACTACTGTACAGACAGTCAAATTTAGATTTTTTTGTGCTTTGGACATGCACGACTGTGTGGAAAGGAGAAAAAAGTCCACACCAATGCACAGATATAAAAAAAAGGGAGGAGTTCAACTCTTTGCAGAAAGAAACAAAGTCTCAGAGAAACAGTTTTAGAAGGTTTAGAAGAAACTGGCAGAAAATAATTTCCATGTGGCTGTGTAGCCAAATGAGGACTGATTATATCAGTAGGTGCTGCTGATAGACCCTGATTATGAGCAACCTCATTTCCTACAAATGACTCCATTGCAGAGGCGCAAGGAGTGCTAGAATATATTATTTTTTCTTTAATGCACTCTTTCCTTCAGAGAATAACAATGTCACCATAATGAGAAATTTGCAAATGACACAAATGCACTCAACTTATCTATGCGTTTTCTTTTCTGTGAATCTGCCACACTGTAATTAAGTGACAGTTCAGGTTCATGAGCTATGACTGTTTCATTACTGTTGAATAGACACAATGTCCTGATATGGATGAGAATCCATATCGGGGCAGAATCAATACATCCACGATTACTCGAGTCTTTATTAGTTTTATTCAAACCCCAGCTGCATATTTATCATTCAATATGCTCCAAAGGTTATACAGGAATTAGAAATATTTTTGCATGATGATAAAGGTATGATTGCTTTACTTTTTCATTTTCATTTTTTATTTATTTTTTTGGCCTTTATTGGACAGTGTGACAGTGAAGACTAGACAGGAAAGAAGGAGAAAGAGTGGGTGAAGATGTAGGGAAGAGTAACCTTCTGATTTTCTTGCCTGTAGTGTTTCTTAGAAGAAGCGCTGTGAAGATGGTTCCTGTATATCATTCAGACAATTAAGCCTGCTAGGTGGGCAATTGGATTTTTGGGAGCATATAATATTATTCTCAGCATATAAAAAGGACACAGAAATATTCTCACCTAATTCTCACATAAAGCTTGCATGCTAGGGTGCATGTCTTGGCATACTGACAGTGGTTCACTTCTGCTAACAGGTCTAAAAGGTATGAGGAGGCATTCCAACTTGTTAAGATCTATAGCTCTTGGGTCTGCATCCTCCCAGTGGAACAAAAATATGATCGTCTGTAGTGGTCAAGAGCCGGGAGGTTCTTCCCCTCACTGGGAAAAATGCCATGAAAGTCACCAGCAGCTCTTAGAGGTTAATGGTTGAGCTGTAAACAGTTTGGCTTTTGTGTGTTGTTGCTGCACCGCTGCGCTAAGTTGAGTTTGTCATTTAACACTAATATTAATATGCGTCTGATGTGCCATGTGTCAGGGGAGTCTTTAATTTATACTTGAACTTAGTCTTGATATCTTTCCCAGCGATGCTCATGTTCAATTCATAAAAGATGCTGAACAAATAAAAACCAGCAGGAAAGTCACTGAGAAGAAAATGTCATTATCACATCAACGTCAGGTTGTATAAATAACAATGTGGTTCCCCCCAAACTCATACTAGGGTACAAACTTGATTGTCAGTTTCACAAAAGATGCAACTCAGTTGAATAAAACACAAACAAGGCACAATTTAGAAAAAATATATAAAAATCTTTGAATGATTTAAATCACAAAGAGATGCTGGTATTTAAATGTTACCAATCCACTAAGTCCATATTCTAATTAATGTTGAAAGATTTAATGAAAGACGCTCCGTGTTAGCCCTTTCAGGATTCTTTTTTCACCCTCAAAATACTTTGAGACAAACCTTTTTACTGATTCATCAGGAGAAAAGGGCAATATTCTTTAAGCTGAAGCCTCTAGTAGCCAATGACACGGATCATCTTACAATTACTCCTGATGGGTGGCATTTTTCCTCATCATGAGTCGGTAAAGTAAACTGTTCTTTAAATAACTTTTACTGAGGAACGTCCATTTCATTTATCTTTAATTTGGAAAATTATTAGTTGAAGCAACACAAAATCAAATCAATTAAATTAAACCTTTAAGATGATCCGGATATCAGTTTTTTAAACATACTTTAATGTAACTGTAAGTAGATTTAAATGTTTTATTGTATGTTGGAATGAAAACAAAAAATGACATAAATATTTGATAAAATGCCACCAGTGCTCTAATATATGCACAGCAACAATATATAGTTTTCCCATTCATATCATTTTGCTCTTCTCTCCTGAAAGCCGCAGCTTACTCCTCACCAAAGCCTTCTGCTTCTTTAGCAGTGGTTTTTCATTTCAGGAACTGTCACTCATATATGAATCTTTCCCACTGCAGGCATCTAGGAAATTGATTGATTCTAGATGGACAACCAAAGTCTGACTGACACTGTCTGAAGTGTAGATTAAGCAATTTTTCTTCCAGGAAGTCAATAAATGTCTAAAGTAACTGCAACCTTTTACCTGCAGTATTTCAATCTGTCCTCAGACATGTTCATACCTTTTTTTCTGTTTCCATTGGTGCCTTAATGGACATAGCCAGCACAATTAGCTTCATGGTAATCCCACTGGACCCTTTTAATTAAAACCACCGCCAAGAGCAAGCAACCATGAGTGGGCCAGTGGCCTGCCCCCACTGAGAAGGAAAGTAAACCATCACTCACATTGTGGTTGATTATGGGATTTTAAGTGCCCTCACATTTAATTTATACAGAAACATTTAATGTGTGACTTATATCCCAGAGAGCTCACCATGCCTGCGCTGCTACAGCAGGTACATTAAACTGACACTTTATACAAAACAGATTAAAAAAAAAAAACAACAACTTTCTTGCTACTGTATAGAGTTTTCAAGTATGTTGGAAATATTTAGAACATTTCTTTACATAGAAAAGGCCACCCTTAAACTTTAAATGGAAAGATAGCGCACCATTTTTACACACAGAAAAAAAACCTTAACTTTTGTTAGAGAGAGAAAGATGTCAAGGATGGAGGGCACAATAAGTGTGAAAAGGAAATGTTGAATCTAAATGAAGCCATTTGAGAGTCAGCCCTGTGTTAACCCAACAGCTCTTCATCTGTTTTTTTTTTCTTCTTCATACATGCCACTTTGGCTACACTCTGCTAAAGTTAATCAACTGCCTGATCGGACCCCCTCCACACACACACACACACACCTACCTACCTTCCTTTTTGTTTCATTCGCTCGCTCCTCCACTCGCTTTTGCATTTGTTCCATTTCTTCCATTTTAAGATGGGTTTTAAAGTTCACGTTGAATGGACACAGCTTGCCACTTTGGTTGCTGTGGAAACCAGGTTGACGCATGGACAGATTGTTGAGAACAGTGTGAGTGGGAGTTTGAGAGGCTATAGAGGCCTGTCAAGATTTATGGATTGTAGGCTACTGCAAAGTTGCACTGACCTTGTAGCAATTATCCAGGGACTAGTATCCAGTATCTTTGTGTTCATGTATAAAGCACAACGATGCTGCTTCCACTGGTGTGGAGCCAGTGCCTATTGTGCAGTAGCATTTCCACTGGTGCCAGAGCCAAAAATGATAGCAAGTTTTCAAAAGGCACAAAATCATGGTGTAAGTTTTTTAGGTGTATTTGTTGAGTTTTGGTTCCTATTGTTTCACTGATCTCTTCCATTGTTTCTTAATGTTCACATTTTTACCGTCTCCCCTGTGCTTCCTTTACTTTACCTGTGCCCATGTGTGCTTTGTATCTCCAGAATATTCACTTCCTGTGTTGTTCCAAACCAACTAACCTAAAGTGGAGGTACAGTAGGTCACAAAGCCCTCCAACACCGAGTCCGGTCCAGTGCAGGCTTATTACACTCCATTGTCTTGAATCATGTGTTGGAACTGATTTGTTATTTGTATTGCTGTAATTTCTAATAATGAATGAGAAAGATTCAAAAATCATAATGAGAGCATTTAGGTAAGATCGTAATTGCCTGAATTAACTGCAAATGACTAGGCACATTTTTCAGTAAGTAATGGACAGGATTTTAATGCATCCATCTGTATACATCAGTGCAGATGCTTGTTGGAAGTCTCTGGGAGAGAAAGGTGAGAGGATCCCAAAGCTTGTAGCTGTATTTCTACCCTCCCCACTAGGGGTCCTGTGGTATCAGGTATCAAGAAACCTTCATGGGGAGAGTTTTTTGTTGTTTTCTTTTTAGTCCTGTAAGTTTTGAGGTTTGACTTTTTGTTCCTTCCCTCGGATGCTCAAGTGATGTCTAATTTAGGAAGCCAAGACAACACTTTGAACATCAAAACTTTGTCATGCTCTTTAAATGTTTCCAAACAGTTTTTGGTCTGGTTCACTGTGCCCCTACACTGGAGAAATTGTGTCACCACTGTGACACTGCCATGTAAAGCTCTGCAACAATGTTTGTCAGTGGTAGGTCTGAAAGTAGCATCCGCATAAAGTACAGTATCCAAGGTTTCCCAGCAGAAAAATGCCCACAGCTTCACACTACCATTTGTTGGCTTTTCTTCTTACCATAGTGCATCCTGCAGACATTTCTCCGCCAAGTAAACAATGCACATGCACCTGGCTGTCCACTTGACTTGAAAGAAAATGCAGTTCATTGTACCAAACTACCACTTTCCATTGCCTCATGCTCTAGTTCTGACATTCCCTTGCCCATTGCAGCTGATTGGAGGTGCCGGGGGTACAAGGCATTTGTCTTCTGACACTGTTGTACCGTTTTCAGCCTTAAGACTCTGAAAACTTTGTGCTACAGCAGCTCTTTTGTGTCTCAAACCACATGGGCCATCCTCTGCTCCTCCATGTGCATCGATAAGCTCTAGGCACCCTCAACTCTTGCCAGTTCACCAGCTGTCCTACTCTGAACCACTTTTGGTAGGTACTAACCACGTCACACTGGAAACACCCTCATAAGCCCTAGCGTGACCTCAGCTTGTCAATGTCTCTCAGATCTGTTGGCTCGGCACCGTTTTCCTGCTTACAACACAAAAACATCAAGAACAGACTTTCTGCCTAACATACCATTTCATCTGGATACCACTGTAAGAAATAAACAGTGGTTATTCGCTTGTGCTATCAGTGGTTTATATGTTTTGATCATCTTTTTTTTTTCTTTCCATTAGTACCCCCCCGACAAATAATACAAAGTGAAAAACAACAAAAACAAAAAACAAAACAAGCAACAACAACAAAAAAACAGTGGTTATGAAATTTTATTTTTTCCAGACTCTGGAGTTGCCATTGGTCGCTTCTCCCCCTGCTTTTTTCCCTGGCAAATAAAAGCCAGAGACTTATTGCAAGAGATAACTTTTTGTTTGGAACAAAACACACATAACTGAGGGCTTCTTGCATGATTTTTAAATTAGAGGCTCGTGCTTTATGAAGGCCACTGGACAAAGGTCACAGTGTTTAGCCATGTCTTTAATAAACACTGTAAGCAGCCTGTAATCATCACCGCTGTCAGCACTGAAAGGGCAACTTGCACCGTCACTGAGGTCTGAAACCTTATGTGAGGCAGGTGCACACTGGTTTAATGAGGTAAAGAGTTTGGATGGGGGCCTTGTCAGATACTGTACCTTCTAGGTCCATGAATTTGGCTTACATCCTATCCTTTAGACATCACCGGCATCTCTGTATGCAGTTAAATTAGCAAAATTTAAGATCCATGTGTTCATTCTGTGGCCAAGTTTCATTCCCCAAAGACTTGACACCACTGTGTAAATGACAAAAATCTGCCCTGATGGACTAAACATTGATGCCATCTTAGTCGGTACTTGGTTGCGGGTGCTCTCAGTGTGGAGAGGCGGTGTTGTGTTTCATTCTCTGTGGTCTTCGTGTTCTTGACTGTAGGTTATTTTTATGGTCACTGCTTGTGTCAGAACATTTGCATGAAGAAGGGCACATCTAATAGCAGAGCCAAGAGTATCCATCATCTCCTTGGTGACAGCCTGCTTATTGCATTTTCATCAGTTAGACTCATGCTACTGTAAAAGGGCCCAGCGCATTCTAATCAGAGCAATTACTTTTCTGGTAGTTAACTCAGATTATAATGAGTATGTGAGCCAATAGGGAAATATAATTAAGTAGAACAAATGAACGACATGAAATACCTAAAACTAGTATTTAAGGAATATCTTGAGCAAACTTGGCATTCTAAAATGTTTTTCTTGGACCCTGAAAACAAGGCTGACATTGTGGGATGTTTATTGTTCCTGCTGTAACTATTTTTGGAGTCTGGGAAACCTTCAAATATCCCAACATAAACGCCTCATTATAACATGCCTACTCTGATAAATTTTACTTTTTTTTAAAAAGGCTACCTGTTTGGTGCAACCACGCACAAATGTCCATTAAGGAATCTAATTATTCTGATAATTAATTATAATAAATTAATATAAATTTTTGAAGCAGGTTCAATAATAATGTTCAATAATGTATGAGTTTACAAAAAATAAGGAAAAAGTCTTATATGGGAAGAAAAGTTCGAGAGGGTCGAGAAATACATTTATATGTAACTGATAATGTTATTTGGTGCCAGGTAGGGGTGGTTGATGAGGTGTTGGAGTAACACCAGCGGGTCAGTGTGTGAACTGTCAAGACACTCACAGAAAAAGCCATTTAGTCTAAAGGTTCAAAATAAAACGGAGTTGTTTGTGATTTTTAGCACAAGTAAAGAGCGTTTCCCTCACAATGAAGCGCTACAGCAGCCAAACGATAAATTAAAAGCATTACCTGTACTGTGGGATTTTTTTTTTCATCTGTTAGGACCTTTCAAATTCACAGTCCTGGCGGGCTCTGACGTCTCTCTTTCTCTCCCGGTGCGCACACGGTGCGCCACTAATGTGAAAAGCCGCTTCCTTCCACATCTTGTCGCGCTGTGTTAAACTTGACAAAAGCGCTGCGCTGGACAGGTTAGCGTTTTGCCTTGGAAGCCAGTCTCAAGCCATCTGTTTCTGCTGTTGCCGGGAGCGGACGAGCACCGGGAAACTCGGAAACGGAACGGGACCGGTAAGCCAAAGCGTTTTCGTTTCTGATTATAGACTGTTGTCACAGGTGAGGAAGACTGCCGGCTGCAAAAAGTTTTCATGGGACTGAACTGGTTTAATGATGCGAGATTTTCAGGTGCTGATCTGCGGGTTTCTAACAGACTGGAGCAAATGGTTCATGTGGTGTTTGTAAAGTTTTATTTTCTCAGTCGCTGGAGGATTAAGCGAGCCTACGGTTTGGGGAAACGCTTGTGCGTAATTGCGCATCAGCCGCACCAATAATTGTCGCTTGTCTCACATGGAAAATACTTTTTGTGAGCTGTTGAGAATTATATTAAGAAAGTGATGTCTCGAAAAGGCGGCGGGGGGCAATGCACCAAAATACACTTGTTAACGAAGATAATAACTAGTAGCCGTAACAGTAGATAGATTCAGAAATATTTGTGTTTTAAACTAACGACACTTTGCCACTGAAAACTGTCCAATAAGTTATGTTGGTGGACTTTTAAATTGATGTTATACAGTGTAAAATGACTTTACGCACTGCAAGTTAAAATCTGCAACTGAATAACACTCGTCACCCTTCACGGTGTTGATGAGATTCATTTAATGGTTTGGTTTTTAGTTTTGCGTCCTATTACAAAGTAATTGGTGCAAAATGTGTATATTACAGCCTATTGGACACTGCAGAATTTTTTGCTTATAAAGTGGCTAAAACTGACTTCGCGTGCAATATATTGTGACATTTGGGACCTATTTTTAAGATGCGCATTCACCGCAACGCTGTCACATGTGATCTCATGGGACCAATGATGACATATTTAAGAGACGTCTGCTCATAGAGGAATTCTTGACGTTTAGATGTGTCTATTTTTAACAGTGCTCGCGGGGGGCACGTTTGTTGGCATGTTGCTGGAATCATCTCTATATTTCTTAAGCAAGTGGTGTCACTGTAGAGCTTGTCTGACTCTCGCTTGGCACTTATGATGGATTTTCTACTAAACACCCCTTTTGTGGTATCCATGCAAGTAATTGTTGCGATGAATAAATCAAATGAAGTATCAGAGAGCTGAGTTTAGAGAACTTCATGAAGTACACCTGATCCATAGAGAGTTTATTTATGGTAAGCACCTCTAAAAGTTGGTTTCTCCTGCTGAATTACTCCGATGATGAATGCTGTAATTTGCTGTAATCTTTTTTTTTTCTTTTGCAAGCCAGAATTTGACATTGCACAGCTTATGCCAAAACTGAGCAACAACAGGAGATGTGTGTAATGATACATTTGCCATGAGCCATTGATCGCAGTGCAGTAATTGCAGTCTTTGTGGGCATGTGTAACACAAATGTTAAAGTGCATTTTCCACGTGGAAAAGGCATTTTCAGTAGTTACCTAAACTATACTGTTAGGTCAATTTCTTTAGCAAGCTCCCAAGTGGAGAACAAAAACAGGTATTCATGTCTTTGCATTCACTATTAGTAAATACAAAATCAGAGACAGCTATACTGATAATCAAGCTGAGGGTTGACTAAAATCTACAGCCCTTTTTTGAAACTACAATGTTGCAGTCATGCATTCATTAACAGGGATTTTTGTGTTTCTGAGCATATACCCTGCCACAAGATTCAGTATTGGTTTTTAGTACTTTCCCTTGCATACAGAATTTTTCTGGATTTTCTGTATATTTCATATCTTGTTCTGAAGATGATGTAATCCCCAGATTCTTTGCCAATTTTACATTGAGAAGATCTGTTCTTTAATTGCTGACCCATTTGCTTACAATATCCCAGAGCTATAAACCCCTCTTTACTTCTGACACAGGCTCCTTGGGGTGCTTTTGCCCATCCAATCTGTTAGTAATTAACCAAATTAACTGTGTGCCTTGCCAGGTGCTTTGATTTATCATTACACAATTTTTCAGAGTTTTCTTGTGGCAGCAGTTTTGAAATGATTTTTTTTCCACTTTAAAAAATGGGTAGATCTAAATCCATCCATCCATCTATTTTCTTCAGCTAATACTTTTCAGGTCATGAGGGAAGGAGGGTGGGGATTGGGGGGGCTGAAGCCTAGCCTTGCTGTCATAGGACGAGAGGCAGGTTGCCTGTTGCAGGGCTAGAGACAGACAACTTTTCACACTCACATTCACACCTATGGGCAATTTAGAATTAATCTAAATCCCGTCTGGACGTCTTTGAACTGTGGGAGGAAACTGGAGTACCCACAGAAAACCCACGCAAACATGGAGAAAATATGCAAACTCCACACAGAGGTCCCAGCCAAGGTGGGTCTAAATTCTAACCTTTTATTTACACTACATTCATAACTGCCTTAGTTCCTTGTGGCATAGATTCAGCAAAGTACTGGAATCATTCCTCTGCTGTTTACCCCAAATTCTGACCCTACCACTAAAATGTCAGAGCAGAAATGAAGCCCCATCAGACTCAGCAATGTTTTTCCAGTCCTCTTCTATTCAATTTTGGTCAGCCTGCGTGAACTGTAGCTTCAGTTTCCTGTTCTTAGGTGACATGAGTGTGTGCGCTTCTGTTGCTGTAGCCCAGCTGCTGCAAGATTTGATGTGTTGTTTGTTCATAGGTGCTCTTCTGCATACTTTGGTTGTAACGAGGGGTTATTTGAGTGACTGTTGTCTTCCTATCAGCTGGAGGCAGTCTGTCACCAGGTCGTCTTGCCCACATGCCTAAATGCATTGAGCAGCTGCAATGTGATAAGTTAGTTGAATGGGTGTGATTCTATTTAACTTGTGGATAAGCAGAAAATAAAAATGTAAAAGTGTCACTTTTGTAAATGATATAACCCAAAGGGAGTTATTATTATTAACAAGTATTTAACAGATATCTGAATTATAGCTGACAAAATAACTGGCAACCACATTTAACACAACACTGATTCATGCTTTTATAATCTTTCATTATCTCACCTGCAGCTCTCTATCCTAACTACTCCAAAAGTCCAATAACACCTACATCCTCCTGCGTGGATGTGGGCAGAACTACAGGCACGGCAGAGCAGGTTTGATGTAAGAAATTGTTTTTGAATGAGTCACTTGGGCATTTCAGGTAAAACACGAATTTTTGCCCTAAAGCTTATGGCAGTATGATAAAAGTCATTAAATTGGTTGAAGAGATATTGTAACTTTTTTTTTCCTTCTTCACTTTACCGTAGATCCACTAACTACTACACGCTATATGGTATAGCATTTGGAATAATGGTATTAAACTTAGGATTCTGTTACACACGGTGGAGATGGAGTGTGTGTGTGTGTGTGCGCTCAGGTTTTGTTGTGGGCACAGCCTTTCTGCCACTGTGTCTTGTTAGTTGTGGTTACTATTTTTTACCTCCACTTTGGTAGCCAGCAGTGAAATGTGTCTCAGCAAAATGCTTTAAATTAGCTTTATAGTCATTGTAGGGTTCAGCGCTGAAGAGCCTTTTTGGTCATTTTGCAGGAAGCAGTAGATTCGATTTGAGAGGGTTCCCCCTGTGTCTGGACTTCATTTCATCTACTTGAGGACTTGAAAAGAGCTTTTCTTTTATGGGCATCGCTTGTAAGACTGTAAATGTAGGGAAGATGGCACCTCACATGAAAGACGAAATGTAATTATTTACTCCACGGGTCTGCAGAGACATCTGGCAAGACTTTAAATAGAATCAAACAAAAGAAGTGAGGAGAAAGGTGTTTAAAAAATGGTATGAAATAAACAGAGTAAAAGTGACAGGAAGGGAGGGCATAACATGGGAACTCAGAGAACAGCTCACATTTCCTGATGCAGGCAATTATAAACTGTTTCTGACAGGCTGGTGTCAGTATTTAAATATGTAAAGCCACTTAGAGTAGGCTTACAATGACATTCTCATAATGACCACAGCATCTTCTTCACTATCTTCTCTTTTGCTTGGACAGGAGGCTGACCCATGGCTTTTAAACAGACCACCACGCATGCACACAGATGAATGTGGATCTCTGTTCTGTGTTCGATGCTGCAGCTCTACTCTTACGACCACTATGTCAAGACTTTTTTTGCTAAATATACACATGAAAGGCATCTGATGCAAATGCCTTTAGCAGCTATGCATGTGTGCTGAATTATTTTTTTCTCTCTTTTTTTTAGCATCTAATTTTCTGTTTGATTTCACTCTGTGCTGTTCGTCTGACCTCTGGTTTATTTCCTTTGACCTTCTTGTGATCATCCTCCTTGTTAGTGTTATGTCGTATCATCTCCTGTTGAGCAAAGATGACCAGTGTACTCAAGCTAAGGAATGCACACAGTTGGAGCCTGCAAGTTCCAAGACTGAATTTACACGTGTGTGGATGATTGTTGCCCTTTTTGGTTCAGTCTTTATTCCTCTCTCTGTGTGACAGATACCCTTGATTTCAACCTGTGCTTTCAAGCCAATCGGAGCAGCACAGTGACCTCCAGTTTGACTCTGAAAAGTTTTGTGCTAAAATTGTGATGCGCATGCTGGTCACATTTCTGTTTGCCAGAACAAACACACAGTTAATTCCAAGTTAGCCGGGGTAGCCTGGCACTGGAGGACATCACTGTTCTGTTATGGAAAAGTAAGAGGTGCTGTCATATTTAACGCAATCTTGAAATTTGTACGAGGCGTTTCATCACAAGCTACAGCCAAGTTGTCTACATAAGAATTTATTATGTTAAACAGGCCCTTCAAGGGGAATAAGGATGAAGTAGAAGTGCCAGATAAATTACCACAGTTTATATTTATTCAGGTGTTCTATTACAAATGGCTTAACACGCAAGGTTGATAAATTATGAATTTCTTCAATACACTCAGGGGATTGGGTGCAGAGCAGTGGTGCGAGTAACAAGCTGTGCATGGCTTTGGTTGACAGGTGCACTGAAAAGTTTATATCTATATTAAAAGGCATGAAAACTTGGCATGCAAGCCATGCTGTGTAGAGTGAGTAGTGGGATCTTTGTAGCCCAGTGTCTTAAGGGTTGTTGCCCTGTGTTACTAGGGGTGACAGACTCTTGGCAGTAGACTTGAAGGGGTCAGGATTTCTGACAGCTCCACAGAACCTATCTCAAGGTTTGCAGTCTGTCTTTTTGCCATTGTTAGAGCCCTCCCTCAGCCCTCCGGACTGGCATGCCTGACCAAAGGTGCTCAGTCCAAGGATAGACTGAGCAGAGGCTTCCTGCTCCTCAGTGTTGAGCAGTAGATGTGTCCCTGCTGAAACCACAGGTGAGGGCCCCCGGATTTCACTTGCTGTCTCTGCATCCTTGTGTAGAGCCCTTTTCTATCCCCTCATGACACCTGAATCCCCCCTCTGAGCCCTGTACCCAAATAGAAATGAATCTGGCAGTGGGAAGTTGGAACACAAAAGGGAATAATGGGTGGGTGGGGAATCACGCCTTCCATCACCTACAATAACGTCAGAAGGCAGAGCCTCTTCACTGGCACATTCAGCATCTGTGTTGAGCTTCATTTGATCTCATTTTGATTTGTTGTGTAATCATTATCTTCATTAACAGAAAGCAGCAGAAGTCTGCCTCACCGCCATGAGCCATAGATGCCTACACGCACACATTCGCAGATGTTTAATGACTCACACTCACAGTGGCTCCAGTGTTAGAATGGCACACTCACTTACACAAACAGATGCACGTACACAGAGGTGCATTTATGCCGCTGAGCTGCTGCTGAATGACGGTGCTCTGGGGTTGAACACTGGCTCAGTGTTTGGGGCCAGGTACACCCCCTCAGCCACTCCAAACAACAACAAACCTTAAAAAGGTTGCTTGTTTAGGTCCAACTGAACTTCTCAGGAAGGGTGGCGACCAAATCGTTTGATCAGAAACATGTCATTATGAGCAGCATTCATGAATATGCAAATATTTTATTGACTTTTTTTTTTACATTTATTTTTGTAGGTATGTTTTTTTTATTTTTTGTCAGTAACGCCCTGCTCCACATACAGTCACTTAGTCACATTCACATCTGGTAGCTACGAAACACAACTACAGCCTTTCAGAGGAGATCTGTGGGACCTGCGGATTACATAAAGGCATAACAGTCATCAATATTGACAGAAGTGAGCGTGTTACTCATTTGCTTTCCCTCCATCAGGATTATTTATAACTGAGATGACCAGTTTCCCAATCTGGATAGCATGCTGGATCCTTGTCTCTCATCACTTTCAAGGCTTTTCACTGTCAGGATTATCACAGCAGTATTCATGTTGCCATTTTATGTAGTGAGCTTTTGGGAATTTACTGTTAAATCCAAGAAAAGGGAGCAGTGGAAAATAAATCCCACTCCCTCACCACAAGCTATTTTTATTTGGTTGCTTTTAATAAATAAAATGCATTAGTTTAAGTAAAAATATTGAGCTGCAACAGATTTATCTGAGAGAAAATTTTGGTATAACCACCCCCTCTAAAAGCTTTTCTGTGATATTGTGGAACAGTGTGCCCTCGCCTTGCTTAAACCTTGGTTTACATGATATTTAGTGGTTTTCTAGTGGAAAGAGGAAGATAATTATACAAATCATTGCTCAGAGTATGAATTAGAATTATTATGTTCAAAGCCAAGCATGCCCCTACTGTTTGTCCTACCATATAAAATAATAGCTTGAACTAGCTGTGACTCGAAAGAGAAAGCTGGGGAGAAAAACTGAAAGGCGTGCTGACTGTATCATAAATGTTTGAGCAGCGTGGGCATCTTTGGAGAAAATATCAACATCCCAAAAGACAATTTCAGAACAGCAGGTGGAAGAAGTTTTCCCCGTTACATTTGTACCTAAATGTCAGACAGTAACAAATAATGAATATGTATCCCGAGCAGCCATCAAGTTAGACTGGCACCCTGCAGATTCTTGGATCAGCCATGTATCATCTGCTTTACGGTTGTCTGCCAGGGGCTTGGGATGAACTGACTGCACCTGTAAGACTTGTTGTTCCACCACAGTAGCAATTTGCTTCCAGTGTGCTTTGCTCATGGAACGTTGTTGAAAATGATAACTGGGTGTTTGTGTAGTATTTGTTGAGTTTGGTTCTGTTTTTACTGTTATTTATTTATTACTGATTCTTTATTATTTCTGTTTGCTCACATTTTCTTAGTTTCCAGCATTTCTCTGAACTTATCACCCCTGCCTGCTCTGTCCCTTTGTCTTATTTCCATTTCCTGTTATACATCTGCAATTATATCTCCTTCTGTGTCCACTGAACCATAGCACTTCACCACAATCTTCCCTGATTGTTTCTGCCTGTGTCAGGTTTCTCTCCTTGTGTTTATCTTCCCCATCCTCACTGGTTTTCTTTCACCTTAGGGTTTGCTTAAGAACTTAATAACATATCCAAGAAGTGTGATTTTTTTTTCCTCAACAGTCACAATGATTTTATGCTTGAGCTCAAGATATCTTGCAGGAGTTTACAGAAAATAAAAAAAAAATCTGCCCGTTTATAATATAGGCTCTTCACCTTACAATATAAAAAGAGAACCCCTATGAGCAAGCACTTAGTGACTCTGGGGAGAGAGGACTCAATTTTTAAACAGGAAGAGACATCTAGTACAACCAGACTGAAGAAGATGCAGCCATCTGGCACCGCTAGATGGGGGATGCAGGTAGAGAGGTGAGAGTAAAGAAGAGCTTAGAGGGACCACGAACAACAAATGGGCCAAAACACAAACTACAGCAGAGAGTAGACAAGTTAATGGTATGCAACAGCACCATGTAAACACACAGAGAATGAAAATGGGGAAGTGGAGCGGAGATTCTAAGTGCATCATGTAAGGTCTCCCATCACCCTAAGCCTGATCTTTAGACTATAAATCCCCCAGCCCCCCAAGGCCACACTGGGAGCTGGCTCCATAGGAGATGAACCTGATATCAGAAGGCACCACCTTACGGCACTTTTCAAAATACTGGAAACGTATTAAATAAACCTGCACAGAGGGATCTTTTGGGATAAAATGGTACTGTGAAGTCTTTGAGATATGATGGAGTCTGATTATTCAGGATTGTGTATTTTAGGAGAAAAACTATACATTCTGGAAGAGTAGCCAGTATTGGGGGGGGGGGGGGGGAAAAGGATTTTTTTTAGTATTTTTCCAACCGGGCCGGTCCTCTTTTTTTTTTGTTTTTTTTTTTTT
>VUQK01000665.1:36785-61322 GCA_015106715.1 Bujurquina vittata | reverse complement strand
ACACGTCCCTCTCCCTCTTCTGCTTGTAGCCCGCTCAGCTGTGCAGGGACACAAACCTCATTCCCCCTGGAGAACAATAACGCTAGCATTAGGTTCTGCACAGAGTGGTGCCAGCCCAGGGGTCTGGCACGCATTCGTCCACTGCTGCAAACAGAAGCACACATACACTGAATCCATTCCCATCAGTGCAGTACCAGATGGATGGCAAACAGGGATGCTTCCAGGTCCAAATCACCTCCTGCAGCTGGATGATAGAGTCCCACAGCAGGCAGTAGTGGCAGGCAGGGACTGGGACCTATTGCGCCTGTTTTTGTGTTTTCTCATTCCCATTAGCTGACATGTAGGTCTTTGAACAATCTAAATTATATTGTGTTTCAAAATGTTTTTTATTTTATTGCTTTGTTTTTTGTGCATATTTTCCTGCAGGTCTAGCTGTTTATTATGCACATCTGATAATGGGTAATGCATCGGTGGCTGCCTGCCTAATGACTTAGATAGGTAGAGGTGTTCATATTGGCAAGCGAGCGTAGTGTTGTCATGGGGATGATGTGTGGGCCTCTCCTCCTGTGCTTGAGTGAACCAGTGAGAAGTGCTTGACTGCCCACCACCAAAGAGCACACATCACACACACATACATGCTTGCACACACACACACGTAGAACCAACAACATTGCGGTAGTAGCAGAGTGGATGAATCAGTGAGCTCTTGAGCATCTCAAAGAGGAGGTGGAGAGGAGGTTGTCTAGGTTGATCTTGTCACTGAGCGCAAGCAGCAATGAATCAGTGTTACCTCTGTTTTAATCAACACACTTAGGCTACAAATGACTCACAGCTGAAAATGCACATCATTTGCAATGCTGGCTGTTTGCCATTTTAATGCTAATATGTTTTCCAGTGAGCACCAGCCTACTTGAGCACCCCTCATCATCCAGTCTTTCTTTTTCTGGAATTTCTTTTTCTCCAACTGTCTATCTCTTGCTTTCTCAACCCATCCACCCACCTATCTATTACTCTTCAGCCCCCATTTCTGTTTGCTGCCATGCTCCCATGTCTCCCATTAGGAAAGGAAATGAGGCGAGGTACTGATGCAAATATCTTGGACCCCTTGCTGCTCCCTGACTCATCATCCAGAGAGAGAAACAAGGAGAGAGGGAGAAAGCGAAGAGAGGAGGAAGCGAGAATGAGGTGGAAGGGCACAGCAATTAGACAGAAAACAGATATGCACACAAAATATACCGTTGATTGGTACACAGTGGAAAAAGCGTGAAAAGAGGGTACCACTCTGTGAAGTTCATTATAATGCTGAAAGCTTTCTACAGCAAAGTTGGACGGTAAAGAGAGCATAAACGAGAAGATTCAGTGTATTACTTCTCTATCTCACTCTCAATCTTTCTTTTTTGTGGAGTAGCTGTGCAATCATTCAGCCTGCAGTGCTATTTCAGCAGTTCTGAGGGGTCATTCCTTTTCTCTGCCTCCCTGCCTTTTCTATCTCTACCTCACTCGATTGTTTTGTAGATTATATTGCAAAGTGCTCAGCAATGCAGGTTTCTATTCATTATTATCTTACTCTGCTCGATTGCTGTGTGCTTTCATGGCTGGAGAGGATCTGAAGAGAGCAGATTTGGGTTTATTGCAGTGTTACAGCCGTGTATGTGTAACTGCACACATGCTTTTTTCTCCCCCTGTTACTGTGTAGTTCATGTGCTGGAGACAAACAAGATGAAAGACTTTAATGAATTAGTCAAAAGATTGCAAAACATAAAAATGTATTAGGCATCTGGCAGCCTCCACATACTTAGTAAAGTGCTGTGAGCCAACCAGCTGCAGGCGAAACACCAGTCAGCATATTCACTGTGTGATTATCAGAAACTGTTATTGCAACGGTATTCAGGTAGAAAATTTTAATGTTCAGCTCAGGGATGTTACCTGTCGTTTTCCGTATCTGAAGGATTATGGAAATTTTTGGGTGGCGCAGTAACGTGTCACAAACGCATAACCGATAACAGTTCTTAGTTGCCCCAAATAAATGTGTGCACTTTCACGACAAAGAATTAAAAATGAAATTGGAAGCTGTAACTGTCTAACATCTGATCCCAGGGCTTTATTTGGATGCAGACAGAAGATAAAGCATTTTCTAACTCCCAAATTAAAGCTCCTGGCAAGCAGCATGAGCATTCAGATAATCACACAGGTCGTGAACAGATCCATTCAAAATTATCTAGGTTTTTTTTTCAGACCTGAAATAAAAATGAATACGCGTGAAGGTTGTCATCCAGTGGACTATTGAATTGCGCATATTGGCTCAGCTCAACTACATTTTCTCACTAGATGTTTACAAAGGTAGTAAATGACATGTTATCACTAGTGAACAAAGTGAAACAAGACTACGAGGCATTCTAGGAGCTCTGTTTCATTATGCGTTGGTTGGGTAGCAGGATTGTGCGTCAAATGTTACTGTACATTCAGTATCTGGGATTTTCAGTCAAAACCATAAATGTGGATGCCATAGTGCGAGAGGGAAAGAAATCGCAGCCTTTAACAAAAATCTGAGAACCTTCGCATGTTGATGGCACCAAGGCCATTAGGGGATCTGCAAATTTCAGATTTATCCACTTCAGTCTAACATTTCAGACCACGATTATCGAGGTTAGGATATCCAGATATTCATTTATTGGGTAGATATTTGAATTGGGGGTTTTATTTTAAATTTGGAATTATATACTACTGTATCTCAGTCTGAGTGCCTGATCTTTCCCACAGTAGTGATTATCACACCCTTGTTTCCAACTTAGCTACAAGATCAAACAACGTTTCAATCCCTGCCAGTGACCCCTCCCCCCAAAAAAAAGACACCCAAAAACAAAACAAAACAAAAACAGTCAAAAAGTCTGAACGCTTCTGCTTTGCAACTGAAGTCTTGCTTGTCCTCCTGCAGCTCTGACTGCTCTTTTCAGCCAGTGACAGCAAGCAGCAGAAAGCAGCAGCACCCAGATGAAGGCTGTACTGGTTTGAAGAAAAGGGAGAATAACCGACATTCTCTTGCTTTTAATGTACGCGTTGGGTGATCTTTTTTGCATATTTGGCTATTATTCTGATATACAGTATAGTGAATATAGCCAGAATCACAATTCAGCCATCCTCTTTAATGGATATGTATTGTTTTTTTTTTTTTTTGGTGAGATGTTTTTGCTAATGTAAAAGCAGACATCTGTCCCTCCTTTGCACCAGCTGAAGCTCCTAATACTCACTGTTAATTACCACCTAACACCAACTGCCAAAGTGGTATTTTAATGGTCCTACAGACCAGCCTGTGAACCCATTGGCTGCTGTCTGAGGACTTGAACGCCATCCACTTGTGAAATGGTTTACTGCCCCCCCAACTGCCTTGTAGCTGACATGTAGTCACCCGTGGACACACCAGGTTCTAGTTGCCTTGGCAAGCCTCTAATATATTTCACACTTCTTCATATCATGTGCTGGTTGCTACAGTTGCTCCCATTAACAGAGATAAGATCGGGGACTTGCCCACTTCACTTACGGGCTGCTGATGTAGCCAGCAGATATCCCAGATAAGACATGCTGTTCTGGTCACAATAGCAGATAAAGAAAATGAAAATCTAAATTGCCACAAAATGAGAACCATTGATTTGTATTTTGCATTTTTGCATCCTTTTACTCTCCAAAAAGATTGTTATTGTAACCTGCATGCAGCCAAAACTGCCTAAAACTATTTAGCTGACTACATACAGTACTGTATGAAAACCAGGAAATTGTGACTACCAAATACTCTTTGGTACAATTCTACATATTTGTATGCACATGTGCTGTATGTTATGAAAGAAAATGCTCCTTACCTTACCTCACAGGTTCCAGCAAATGTTGTCAGTCTGTCATTAAAAGGACAATCCACCGGTGAAGACATTTGTACCTGTGTCCTAGCTGGACCACCATGCCTGAACATGCCTCATGCATTACAATTTTGGTTTAATTGCCTCAAATCTTTTGGCACACACTTGTGGAGTACCAAACGATTTGAAGAGAGTACAGTGGAATCCTATGCAATGATTATCTCTGTGACTACCTGACCTGCTTGCCTGGTTAGGCTCTTTGATCTGGAATGTTTTGCTGGATCATTCATGCAGTTTGGAAAGCTTTTTTATAAACAGCATGGAACATTTTTTTGTCCCCATGGGGAAAATACTGCATGTGCAGTGCCACATGGGAGCCCAACCTATTTGTGTGTTTATAGTACATGTTCTGCAGACTATGCCATTTGTCATCAACAGTGCTAGGGTTGCTACTCAAAAAAAGTACTACACATTTCTAGTTGCGTTTCTTAAAAGTAATGCAGTATGTTACGTGTTTACTTACTGAAGAAAGTAATTCATTACACTACTTGTTACAGTATGTTACTTTCGCTTTACTCATTATCAGTTAACTATATAAACCTTAGGCTACAGTCTCACATGCTAACACAATCCTAATGAGGAGACACAAGATATTTCTTTTAGTTTTTAAGTTTAAACACAACACTAAGAAAAGTTTAAAACCAGGCCAAAGAGACTACAAAGTGATTGCCATAGTGATTTGCAGGTAGAAACTGATGCTACCAATGCTGACTGCTCATCACTGCTTTTTGTTACCTGTTGAAGT
This sequence comes from Bujurquina vittata, assembly GCA_015106715.1. Classification (NCBI taxonomy): domain Eukaryota; kingdom Metazoa; phylum Chordata; class Actinopteri; order Cichliformes; family Cichlidae; genus Bujurquina; species Bujurquina vittata. The sequence continues at coordinate 56,669 of VUQK01000665.1, read as the reverse complement.
TCAGGGTCTGGCTGCTGGACTGGGGTCATTAGACACTCAGATTTAACATCACTTTGGGTTCTTCGCCAGCTTTGTGGTAGCATGCGCGAGCCAATGCTGTGTTAGCAATATAATGCAGTGGTTTTGATCCTGGATGCAGTTTGCACGAATGCCCTCAAAAGTATACGTATTAAAAGTTGTAGACCGCTCCATCATTTTCCTCCTCCCAGCATACAAACTGTTATCAGCTGATTGTTGCGCAAGTGTGCGGGAAGAAAAAAATGTGTTTGATATTTTTTTTCTTTTTATCCATCCGTTATGCAGATAACTGGAGAAACTTTGTAATGTCATAATTGTAACTTTGATGTAAGGACTGAATTTAGTACATTACTGTAACACATTACTTTGGAATGTATTCACCCAACACCAGTCATCAGCAGTGTTGCTAACTAAAAAGCTAATTAGGCCCTTGATTTCAAGTTAAGCAGGAAGGAGGGGAACCTAAGAATTTCTATTACAATAACAGGGTTCACACCCTCTGGACTCCCAGAGTGCTGCTAAAACTCATTTTGATTCAGAGTAGCTCCATTCATCCATCCATCCTTTTTTTCCCCACTGATCCGGTTCAGGGTCACGTGGGGGCTGGAGCCAATGTCAGCTTCCATAGGGCAAAAGTGGGGGTACACCCTGGCCAGGTCACCAATCTGTCGCAGGGCTACTCATACTAACGCCTCCTACTAAAATACTGAAATTTTGTTCTATTTTTGCATAGAAATGTTTGCTGAGTAAGTGCCCGGTTGTTTTGTATTTAAGCAATTTGATAATTTATAGCGGAAATGGCAAATCCAGAGAGATTTGCGGAGGATTGTTTTCTTCAACGCGTGCCTGAATGCAGTCAAGTTTTACATTCTTTGTGCAAACAGCATTTCATATTATCCTAACAAATTGTGTACAGTATGGTGTGTATGAATGTCACAGGGATGCATCAGAACTAATTAGGTAGCACTGCTAATCTGCATGTGTATGATTGGGCTACATGTGATGTGCTTATTCACTAAAAACCTCGCAGTGCACGCATTCAGTTCTTTTCTTCACTGAATATTCTCTCAGCTTCGCCCTGTACTTTTGAGGACAAGCACTATGAACAAATTAAGACCTAGCTTATTAAACAACTGAGCCTTTAAATTACAGCAGACTGGCCTTGCATGCATGGGTTACTGTCAGAGCCTGTCCTCCTCCAGCAAGAAAACAAACAACACAGGGAGGGGCTCCACTTTGCTCTCCCTTATGTTATGTCTGTTCTCAGAAAGTGGCCTGAACCAGTGCCAATGCTTTTGTTTTTTTTAAGTGTAAAGCTGGTTTAACATGATACTGAATGCTTTATTTTTGTTATTTGCTTTATTAGGAATAGGATAATGAAGCCAAATGTAAATGCTATTTCAAAAGCCTGCGTTCACACAGGGAAAGTTTTTGTCTGGTTTGATTAGGTTTGAATACTGACAAATATAGCCCTTGTTTTTGTCTTTTCCAAGTTGCTGATTGCTGTTGACGCTTAACATTTATTGTCTTGGCTTTTTGCGTGCTGGAAGATTGTCTTGCCTGATGGAAAATGTTTTATCTTGGAACAGCAGGCACAGAGGATGTTTTTATTGTTACAGTTTTTAGTTTGTTGGAAGGATTGAATTGGTTTATTGCTGCAACTTCCAGCACAATAGTAATATATCTCTGGGGCACAAGGTCGCAAACCAGTGGAGTGCACAGGATCTTGTGAAGACTGGTCTGCCTAGTTTAATTGATTAATCTTTTCTAAACTGCAATATTTATGCCGAGTGCTTGGCTTTTTACAAAATGCACCAATGAAAAGATTTAAGATTTCTGAATTCCATCCGAATCCTAGTGGGTGAGATAATTTTTGGTAATGTGCATGGGTTTTGGAGCTTTTCTTTTCATAGTTGAGTGTTGGTTGATTTGGTCGAGTGCTTCAGTCTAACTATAAAAGGATTAAGGAGCTTAGTAAAAAAAATTGTGTGGAAGGGGCAAAATAAGTTTTTGGGTTTGCTCTGAAACTTCCCAGGGGCTGAAAACAGCACTGCAAGAATGTGTGTGCATCAACCAGCTTTGTAACAGTGTTCTGTAATACACCATTCATTATACTCTCCATAAAAGATTTACTATGAGTAAAAAAAAGGGGTTTAATATACCCGAATTAAGCACCACAGTAGATAATTAGCTCTTGTTTTTACAGGGGCTTTAATAAAGATGCACTTATCAACCAGCCAGGGACTGAAGCATCCCTTTCCAGCATTCTCACCAGACTGATGAGCAGCTAGTCTGATAACGAGCCAGCCCATTTCATGCATGCCCGGCATGCAGGCAAAAAGTCTCACGCACGCTCACAGCCGCACATTAACATGTTGTCAGCATGGAAGCTCCTCCCTCTGAATTAAGGCACAAAGTTTGCCAAAGTAAAGTGCTGGGGCACCACCACGAAAATGCTCAGAACATGAAACTTAATCGGCTATTTAAATCATTTTATAGAAACTAACAAAGGCAATGTGGATAAAGCTATACAGAGCTCAGGCTAGTCGCAAGCCGGCAGCCTCGGTATGAGCAGTCAGAGCATCAAAGCAGTCATGAAGAACATTATGGGAACAAATGAAAAGGAGAAAAGGGTTGATGTCCTTTTATCTGGTAAAATTGGTAAACATCCTGGAAAATGATGTAAAAATTTGTTCTCTTGCACTTGCTTTTGCTTTTGCTTTTGCTTGGTGAAGTGTGTCAGGTAAAGGTGAGTGTACAGCAATTCGTACTTTCCAGTAGCAGAGTGATTTCAGACATTTGTCTAATCACATCTTCAACCTACAAGTTTGTTTTTTAAAGGAGGACAGGGTTTAATATAAGTGACAAGCACAGCAGGCAGAGACCAGTTCAGTCAAAACTAAATTCAAACTCCCTGGTTTATTTGTTGTAGCTTACGTTTTACTGAGTATGTGTGTTTAATTATTTAGCTTCGATGTAAGAATAGAAAAAAGAAGGAAATGGGCAGTCTTTACTTAAATGTTTAGACAACAAGATTTCTGTATTTTGCAATTGGGGTAATTTTTATGCGTATGGAGAAGAATTGTCAAAGTCCAACCACTATCACAATATATACACACAATTTTTTTTCCTTAATTTTTTTGGCCCCTTCTGGGAGCAAGGCCAATCTTCAGTCACGTCAGGTCTTCAGCCTGTGGTGTGTGTGGCGCAGCAACCTTCTCTCGTCACTGTTAAGGAAAAAAAACACAGTGAGCACACACTGAATGTGCTGGCAGACTGTCCACAATGAGGCTGTGCATCTGACACATGTATGACTCAGATCATTTCAGTGGCTGAGACCATGTCAGAGCGTGTTGAGAAATGCTTGCTTTGATTTTAGCCAGCCTTGATATTAACATGGTTTGTCCCCTTACCATGTATTTGTAAGGTCAAATGTTACAGTATTTCATTAGTTTTGAAATTTTTGGTATCGGTTAATCAGTAGGCGATTTGCATTAACAGTATGCATTTAAAAATTCATTCAGTGGATAATATCACTGAACAATTTTTTGACAATCATCAAAATGAACCTGTGATGCACAATAAAAGACGTTATTGCCAGGAGGCTAATACCACATCAAAAGCTTTATAAAAGCCAGCACAAGTCACAGAAATTAAATCACTGTTTCATTAAGTATAGGCTGCTGAGCTGTTAACCTTATTTGAATTGTGTCTATAGTCTTGTTTGTACTGAACCAACTCTGAACAACTTGGAATGAGTAATAAATCTACTACTGAACAAAGGACAGTGTGAATCAGTGCTGAGCAGCAGAAGCTGCATAAATTGATGTGTTCATTTGCTGTTCTACATACTGAAGTAGCTTCAGAGTACACTGCATAGTGATTTGGCTTAGGTACATCTCTAAGCATAATGTAGTGATTTCATGCACTGTGTTTTTTAAGCAGTGGCTTTGCGCAATAACCAAGCATTTGTATTTATTGGAATAAATATATTGGGAAAAAAATACACACCCTACTATTTTCTCCACCCATATTTCAACAAGTGTCAAAATGAAACAAGTACGTAGTAAGACAGCATGTCCCAATCCAGATACCTGCCATAATGCAACAAATTGCCTTTTGACCTTTACGGTTGTTGTCATCATCTATAATGTGACTGTCCTGTCAGCTGACTGGGGTCATGCAGCTGTAACTGAAGCCCTAAGCCTGCACTGAAGATGAAAAGAAAGCTGAACCCAAAGAAGTCTTGGAGCAGGTTCTGTCTGGTAAGCTGTGACCAGTTTCCCAGAAAGTCTTTGTCATGTATGAAAGATAATCACTGGCTCGACTATGCAAGTATATATAGAGACCATTTATTTAATAAAACCAGCAAAACGGCATCCTAAAATACATGCAGGCTCATCCAGGAATGTCATTAGAATCACATCAAATTAAGCTACAACAGCAGACTCTGTGAGCCTCCTAAGTATGAAAAAGATTAGAGTGACGCACTTCTTTTTTAATCCATTGTTCGTGTGTGTGTGTGTGTGTGTGTGTGTGTGTGTGTGTGTAAAATCTTTTACACCATTAAATGATTGGCTGCAGGGCTTTTCAGCAAAGAAGACTGGAGCATCTATGACACAGACTTGTTTTGGGGATGTAGGTGTAAATAAATGCTCAGTACTTAATAGATACATGATTGCTAGTGAATTAGTTTGCATGTACTGTGCATGAAAAAATTACTATGGGATGAAGCTCCTGAAACACCATTTGTAACTATACATTTATTATATAACCAAACTGATGATTTAAGCCAGTCGACTTTCATTTACACCTGTATGTGTGTCCCTGCGGGTCTCTGATCAGCATCAATGCAGCAGGTGCCGCCCCCACTGACTGACATGTTAATCAGGTGGGATTTGGCCTCAAGGGAGTACAAATGTGATGGAAAATGGTTTGAATTACATGCTAAGCCTTTGCTGGCCTGTAATCCACTGCCCTTCACTTGGAAGAGTCATCCGTGGGGTAAAGTGTGCGCATGCTGTCTGCAAACATGTGCAGTCCCACATGCTCTCCAACATCCTAATCGCTTGCACTCCTTCACAAACACATCCAACGCCAACACAGTTTCTCAGTGATTTCATCTGCCTATTTGGATTCTCTTGAGTAGACACATTAGTTAAGTTATTAAGGTTGAAGGGATGGAGGGAGCATGGAAAGAGGGAAGAAAAGGAAACAGTGGTGATCAGACACACTCAAAGCATCCCCTTGCTGTTTTCTGAGTGACATCTAATCAACATGTCTGGCCCCCTGGAGCCACAGATGGCCTAGATGAACATGGTCTCGCCAACAAAGCAATAGATGAGTATCTCAAGGACAGTTTACCCCCGCACCCATCACTGGGTAAATAGAGCACTGGCTATGGGGCACTCATTTTTACCCTTTTCATTTCACTCAGTTCTTATATCGCCTCTTAACCCTCTCCAATGCGGTGCTGTATAGCAATCCCTCTGACCCTTCCCCCGTCATTGCTTATTACCTCTATGCCAGGTGGTCGAGGTTACATTATATTCACGTTTAACAGACGGTGCATAATCTGCTCAAATAGGACAAAAATTTCCTTTAGCTGGTAAGGGAAAGCTGAAAGGCATCACATAGAGTTCAAGTGGAGAAGTATGTTTGTGCATGGACAGTGAAAGTAAAGAAAATAAATGAGCAGTGCTGTTTTAAACTTGGACAAATAATAATAATAAGACACCTTTGAAGCAATGCTACTGCCCAAATGAAGCAGTAGCTGAGAGAAAAACGCTGTTTGTACTTTGTTGGTTGATTGCAGGAGCTGAAGAGCACCTGTGTGAAGCAATCAGAAATCAAAAATCAGTTGATGATTACAGCATATTTGGCAGTTTTTGGCAGGTTGCATTAAGGGACCTGAAATAATTTGGAAATATCAATAGCACAGCTGCCAATGATGTATCATCATAGCAGGGTACTGTGAAAGATTCACAGGAAATTGTTTTACAGGAAATTAGACGCTAAAAATCACAAAACAAAGCAAGGGAGGCATGCAAAAGGTGGATGAAAGAATATACAGTGTAGGAGGAGAGTAAAACCACATTAACAACAACCTTTCTAATATTGTATAGATTCCTTAAGCTGCCAAAACAGCTCTGATACCTCAGGGCGTGGACATAGGATGTGATGTTGTGATGTTAAGCAACAGGATGATGGTAGTGGATCCTCTGGGTTCTGTAGATTATAGTGTGTTTCTAACCTTGAAGCAGATGGACTACAGCAACAGAAGACTGCACCAAAAGCTACTCATGGAACACCCTTGGCCATAGTTGCATGTGATCGGCTAAACCGGACAATGGAAGATTGGAAAAACATTGCTTGGTCTGATGAATCTCGATTTCTGCTGACATCACTGATGGTAGGGTCAGAATTTGGCGTAAACAACATAAAAGCATGGATCCATCCTGCTTTTATTACCGGTTCATGCTGTTGCTGCTGGTGTAATAGTGTAAGGGATATTTGTTTGGCACACTTTGGGCCCCTTATCAGTTGAGTATTGTTGCTGAACACGTCCATCCCTTTATAACCACACCGTACCCGTGTTCTGATGGCCGCTTCTCCTTCCATACTGAATTAAGGCAGTTCTGAAAGCAAACGTGCCAACAACAAAGTGTCTGCTGAGTGTATATAAACATGAATGACACCATTTCTGTACAGAGATGGTGTGTATTAAATTTTTAATGCAGCTAACCACACAAATCAAATGCCACTCACCTTTGTTTCAGTGAAGTGTGGGCAACAATCCCTGTGACAGAAATCGCAGAAACTCTGTGCATGTCTGTAGGTATAAAATGAGAGGCATGTAGGCTTGTGGAAAAATACACATCATTTCAGTAAGACTTTGTAAGCATGCAGATATGGATTAGAGAATTTGTTCACGGGTGTCTTCTCTTGCCTAAATAAACATCGAAGAGATTTATTGTCACAAATTATGATACAGATCTCTGCATTTTTCTTTCCAAAGCATATGCCTGTCTGTGCACAAAAGTATGCGTGGTGTGTGCGCATGCATGTGTCTAGAATTGTGCATGTGGAGACTTCCATTTGCTGTTCACCATGAAAATGCAGCAGGGCAGACATGAGCTCACTGTGACCTGAGCATACACACATGTATGCCTCATGAATAGAAGGTAAGGTCATTTGAAATAAGTATTGTCCATGCAAAAAGCAGAGTGACTGTCTTCAGTGGAGGTGAGGGGTACTTCTCTTCTATGCATCATTAGCTCTCGTCATTTCCTTGGGTGTATGTGTGCTCACCATCTGCTGCACCCAATCAGAGCTGCTCATCAGTCCTGGACCACTTCACGTCCGCATCACTGTACAACGGCATCTCATTTCTGCCCCTCTCTCTCTATTCCTGAGTTGAGAACAGCTCTCGTTTCTACGCTTTTCTCTCCCTCTTTGTGTTGTTCTCTTTTCTTCCATCTCTCTCACTTCCTTTTTCTCACACCGATAGAGGGGCACAATCAAAGTCACTCCAGTTTCTGAACTGGCAGTCCATTTGGTGCTGGAAAAGTGATTTTCATCTCTCTCCTCTCATTCAACAACCTCCACTGCTGTTATCATTTGTAGTGAAAAATAGGTCATGATGACTGCACACTGGCATTCTCCTACCTGGGAATAATAAATTCAGTGAATTCATGATTAATAAGGGTGATAATGGCATAATTAGTTGAAGAATTAATGCATGCTCCCTGTCTGTGCGCTGATTTGTGAGCCAGGCAGTTTTGGACGTGTGGAAATCTTTTCAATTTGCCTGTAGGTGGTACTGTGCCAAGGGAAGTTGTTTCACTCTTGTCAATCTATCATTATTACCGTTTTACTGATTACTTTGACAGCCATTTTCATCAAAATCATTAATTGTTCATCAATAATTAGAGAGGACTCATAGACTTTATGGTGTCTGTGATCCATAATCATACCACTATTTGTCACCATGAATAAACACTATGCATAATAGATAATAATGGAGTAAAGCTTGTGATCCAGCTCAGGAATATGTGTCTGCTAAGCAGTGTGAGTGTTGGGCACAGATGGACAGTGGAAGAGTGGATTACTTCCGGAGCACTTTAAAAAGTTTCTGAGGGTGTCAAACTTTCTTCTTGAATTCTGTTGTAACTGTCACATACTGTCCCAGTGAGTTAATTAGAGAAAAGAACAAACTCACATCCACGTTCCCATTCCTGACTGCTGTGTGGAATGACCAGGTCAATGACAAGCACACATATTCTCATATTGATAAAATATTCTCACATGAATTTTCTTAGTGGACTGGGTTTTAAAGACCAGTTGAAAGTTTTGAGAATTTCTTTTCTTGTCAGTGTGGGAAAAGCCTCCAAAGCACTGCACTGCAAGTCCAAATTTCCTACCTTTCTTTGCATTGCTCACAAAGGTTATTCTTGATTAAAACTCGAGGTTTGTTGTTTACTGTAAAAATTGTCGAGCCTCTTGCAGTCTTTGAGATGAAGTCAGAGACAGTAATTGGTTCTTAGAGGCATTTTTCACTGCATTCTTAAGTTGTCACTGCGCCTACAACAGCTGCCCTAGATATGGAAATGGGCCGTGGCTAAAAAGAATCCACCCATGCCGCTGAATAGCCTTGGGTTGTTAGCTTGATCATCTTTGCTGATGAAGTCGATGTAGAAGCTTATTAAAAAGACGAGTGTACAGCAGGTGGATAAATCATTGGATCCCTTTTAATCTGGACTAGCAGAGGGGTGGAGGATGCTGTCATATCCTGCTGAATATCCTGTATAGTAAACATCTGGAGGGCCAAAAGACTCATGCCAGACTTAATTTTGTTGACTTTTTATTGGCTTTCAAAACTATCGGCCCACACATGCTAACTGATAAGATGCTGCCACATTTCACGCAACAGAAATCTTGTGGGATGAAAGATGAAGACATTATGACTAATTAATCCCAACAAGCAGAGATGGACAGCATTGCGCCTCCGCTGGTTTTCAAGTATTGGTCCTTGCGCTCTTCTTCTCTTCTCTTACAACAGTTCCAGCACACCAGTATGATATTAAATAAATTGCAAATGTATATCAGTTTGACAATAGTTGATATTGTGCCCATGCTGTGAGGCTTGCTATTATTCCAGAGAGAGACTGAGCACAGGGGCTCAAAGGCAAGACTGAACCCTGCGTGCCTCACTTCTTTTTTTTAAAACTCCTTATGTATCTTTGTCCATTTGCCCATCGAGCCTGTTAAAATTAACTTAAGCAACTGGATTTCTTACTGGACAAAACCAAAAAAGTTGATCAAAAACAAACTGGAGAGCTGGACTGACAGACCCCCAGTAAAAAGCCTGAAGTCAGCCAGAGTTTAGCTGTGGCTGCTGTTGATTTTGAAGTCACCAAGGCCGGCTTTGAGTGACTGCACAGTATAGTTACATATCACATAGTACCTAAGGATAGTACTGTTGTAGCACCCTCTGCCATTCTCACTTGTCACCACTATATCCACTGATCCATCACACTATTCTAAGAGCGTATTCTGTATTACAGCAACTCATCATTGTGTCACACTGCACCACTGATGTGTTAAACTTCTGGTTGCTGGCCAGTTTGGAGAGACTGCTCTGAAGGTGTATTAAATTACAACTGATTGTTATTCTCATAGTGCTATACCGCCAAAGGTGTAATGCAAACTGGTCAAAGGGTTTACTTGTATCACATTATCATTTTGGTCATGGACCTGAGTTCATTTACAGCATATTAACAGCTCAGTGTGTGAAATAAAACTCAGTACATTCGTTTTCCTTATTTTTAACCTGTTAAGTATTTTGACTTATTTTTTGCTCTCTTTCTGTTGGAGAAGGACTTTGATTCTTATTTACTAATGCAGTCACCGTTATCTTGCATGCAAGCTAAAAAAGAAATAGCACCCCTTTTATCCTTATTTCTCATATTGTCACCATTCTAAAGCCCTGTGGGTGTGCAGTTAGATCAGTAATTATTGGGAAAAGATACAAATTTTTGTCACTTTGTTTCCAAAACCATTGTGGATTTTAATCAAGCTGTGATTTAAGTCCAGACTTTTAGCTTTAAATCAATGGATTTAACCAAAGAATTGCATTAAGTTTTTTAAGAATTAAAACCATTTTCAAGACTTATTGGACAATTTATATGCAAGCTGAGTCCTGTTCCTTCATTACGCCATGACAAACTAAGCAGATAAATGATCCAGCCTTGATTCTAAGTGTTGAACTAACATTTGGTATCTTTTCAGTGGAACTCTCAATATAAGATTCACATAGATGTTAAAGTAAGTGAAGGAGGATAGTATTAGACTGAACAATCCAAATAAACCTATCTTAGAGTTAGCAAAAAGCTTAGGAGTTGCCAAATCCACAGTCTGGTTCATTCTTAAAAAGAAGTAATGTACTGTCCGCAAAAGACCACAGAAGAAACATAAAGTGGGTGATTACAGAATTCTTACATGGTTAAAAAAAAATGTCCCCTATTAGTAATCAATTAGTGACAGTGGGAAGGAAAATTCCCTTTTTAACAGGAAGAAACCTCCAGCAGAACCAGGCTCAGGGAGGGGCATTCTTCTGCCACAACTGGTTGGGGCTGAGATGAGGGAAATACATGCTGTGAAAGAAAGCCAGAGATTAATAATAACTAATGATTAAATGCAGAGTGGGGTATAAATAGAGTGGAAGAGGTGACTTAAAAAAAACCCCAGCAGCCTCGGCCTATTGCAGCATAACTAAGAGATGGTTCAGGGTCATCTGAGCCAGCCCAACTGTAAGTTTGATTTGTAGGACTGCTTCTTTTCCATTTGTGCAATATATCTAAAATTGGAAACATCTTGTCTAAGAGGGATGCTGAAGAGTTAATTCGTGCATTTATTATTCTTGGCTGGACTTTATTATCAGGCTGTCCCAAAAGCTTCCTGAAAAGCCTTCAGCTGATCCAAAATGCTGCAGCTAGAGTACTGACAGAGACCAGAAAGAGAGAGCAGATTTCTCCCACATTGGCTTCTCTTCTTAAATCCAGAATTAAGTTTAGACTCCTTCTTCTTAAACATAAGGCCTTAAATAATCAGGCCCTATCTTATCTTAAAGACCTCATAGTACCATATCACCCCAAAATAGCACCCCGCGCTCAGACTGCTGGATTACTTGTGCTATTTATTTTCATTTGCCTCTTAACTTAAATTTTTAATAGTTAAGTGCTCGATTACTTGTCACCAAAAGTCTAATCTCTCCACCTTTCTTGTCTGTAAACAGTCTCTTGAACAGTCTCACCTTATTCTTGCTCATCAAAACCTCCTGGGCTTTTTTCAGCTACTTGATCCTCTGCTTTTAAAAGGCTGTTAGTATGTTGATTCCTGGTTTAGCATGTGATTGATGAGCAGCAGTTGTCTTTGTCACTACCACTAAGACAGTGTTGGAGAGGACCCTTGATCCTTGCCATTATCCCAAAATACATTAGGAAACAGATACCTAACCAACAGTGAACTGCCTGTACAGCCATAAAGAGCATGCAAATTCTGTTTACTAATGAGTGCTGAATAACTGATATGGTGATAGCACTATTTTCCTAGTGGAGTCATTCCAGCAGTTACAGCTGTTGTGGAGGTAACAGCAGCATGTTTTGTTATTAATAGTGCCGTAATCATGAGTGGCAACCTGACTGATTCACCTCACTTCCTGTGAGAGCATTTGACGAGGCTCACACATTATCGAACATCATACACAATCATGTAGTTGTGCTTTCTCACACACACATTTCATCATTTTATTTTAAGCACCCACCCTTTCTCAGCATTGAAATTGTCAGCTACATAATTAGCCTAGTTTAACAGTGTTAATAGGTTCCTCGGGGTCTTTTACATGCTGATAGAAAAGGGGAAGACGTGCCAGCAACTGCAAGGGGGGAGGGGGGTAAGGATGTGTGTGCTGTTGCATGTCAGTGTGTGTTATTATGTAGAAATACAGCTGGTACTTTTAGCACTACATTGTTTCATTACACACATACATGCCACAAAGTTTTTCCTCATGAGCCTTCTCTGACCCTAGCCTTAGCGGGTCCCGTGACCTTCACACATCAGACAGGAAATTGGCCACATGCCCAAAGGCGCAGCCAGGCCCCAAAAGCAGTCGTGTGTGCTGCGCTAAGTGGAAGGTGCAAGACGTGATGTTAAACTGTTCCTAGACAGCTCTGGTCATAGTGCAGGGAGGAATGTTAAGGGGCAACTTAATTGGCTCACAGAGTTCGAAGGTTGCAGTAGTTTGCCTTTTGTGTCAGCAGAGCTTTTTCATTTTTTTTTCCAAAAGAGCTTGAATGCAGTGTCAAGTGTGTACTATAAAAGTGTTGGCACAGAAGTCTGTGTGTGTAATTGCACTGTATCAGTCATGGCATAACCACAGTAACTATCCATGAGCGCTGTGCTAAAAGATTGCATGCAATCCTGATACCGCACAGAGGTTACTAAAAGCTGATTTATGATGCTGAATGTGTCTGTTCTTTCATCTGTTTTGCTGTGCCTGCTCACTTCAGCTCATCATCACCATAGTAATAGCTTTATTTGAATAGCACTTTTCAAAACACAGAATTACAAAGTGCTTCACAGTTTGAATAAAAGCCACATATAAATATACATATTACAAACATCCAGACACATAAATAGATACATAATCTACCATATGGTCACACGTTCCTTCCAACACACACACACACGTCTAAACATGCAAATAGCTGTAAACTATGTCCCAAGTTAAATGAGAGGAGAAGGGAACGCTAACCTATAAAGATGTGTTTTTAGTAGTTGTTTAAAATAAATCACAGAATCATCAGCGCTGTCTGTGCTTATGGCCTCGTCTGGAAAGAATCCAAGCATTGATTACAGTATGCGTGTAGTCTTTCGGTAGGTGCCTGAGGGTTAACAAAGCAGATACACTTCCCTATAAAAATTTTGGCAAGAATAATACTCACATTACAGGAGCGTGCACAGTGTCATTCACCCTTCACCCTCACTTCCACAGCACTTTATCGCTGCTTTTACTTGTGGAGCACAGGGGCAGCAGAGTACGGCCTCTGTCTGATTGCTCTGACTTTGTCGCTCACAGCAAGGATGCCACATTATGAGCACAGGCCCAACCACTTGCTCACATACAATAGACACATAGTCATGATTAGAATTTCTGCCATGCACAGAGCAGCATATGAAAAAGAAAAAGAATTCTGCGCTCAGTGACACAGAAACTGCAAATGTTAATGTTTTTGGATGGCTCTTTAGTCATTGCAATTCTCAGGTAAAATGTAAGACTTCTGCTTACATTTATCAGCCACAATAACAGTGGCTGATATTGCCACTGTTATGAACAGACATAATGATTATTGGATTACATTAAATCAGAGATGCAATGGTGTTAAAGTTGCACAATCAAATAGCGGTAACAGAGGCAAGTGTAGGCCATAAGTGACAAACATCCGTGACTGAGTAATGACAGGGATGTCAACATGGTGTGAGAGCCATTTGTGTAGATGTAGCTCATATCTACATGGTGATATACTATATATCACCATATAAATAAGATACATAGTGAAATATAGCATGGCACTGGAGCGCTATAGCAATGGCCAGTGTTAATGTGTTTAAAGGTTCATCTGAACCAGTTTTAGAAAGGACTGTATGTGTCACTACATTTTATCCAGTAGTTTTTACAGAATTGCTCACCTCTTACTTATTTTTTCCTCTCTCCTGGCTATACTGCTGAAAGGAAATTCAAGAAACCTTTACATTGGTTGAGTTGTATTTGTTTTCATTAAAGGTTAGCTACTGAAAAGTTCACTTATTAGATTATTAGGTTTGCCTCAAGGTAAAGCCAAAAATATGAATGAGCTGTGCCTATTTTAAGAGGAGAGTCTCGCTCTGTTAATATACAGTCAAGTCAAAGAGGAAACCAACATTTAAGAATGTCTTTTGCAGCACTGGCTCTTACCTCAATGGAGACTTTGTGATGAGGGTGTGGAGAGAAGGGTGAATTCTAGAGTCAGACCGCAGTCACGCAGGCCTAGTGGTTGGCAAGTGGTTCCTGGCTGTCGCTAGGTGAAAGTTATCACAAAGGGGTACATGTTGCCACACTAAAAACCTACCTGTGATTGCTTTGGTCATTAACGGGTTGGCACAGTCGCCCGTAGTTTGCATGGAGGATGCTGAGTGGTCTGCAAACACTCGCCAACTGCTCACTGAGTGGCAGTGAAACTGTGAAAAGTTTGCCTTTTTGTATTTGCCTTCAACACGACACATTTCAGAAGGCACGGCTTTTATTCTGAAAGCTACTGTTTTCCATTTCCAGTTTGCGTCACACTTTCACAACTGCTAAATCTGACCTTGTATTTAAAATCCTCAGAGCAGACAGAGGGACATTACTGTAACAGAAGAAAAGTTTAGAGACAAATTTTAAAAGCCACTGCAGTCACTTTGTTTCCTGTTTTGACTTATTTTATTCCTTCTCCAGGACTGAAGCTGTAATTTATTGTCTGAATAGGTGTGACACCTATTGTTCAGGAGTAGACAATGAGTCAGATGTAAAAATTAAATGTACAGGGTTACGTAGATATCATAGTTTATGTGCAAATTTGAATGTTTGCATCATACATTCACAATGCATATTACACTTAATAAATAATAAGATATAATGTCCTGATGTTGTTATTATAATTTTTTTTATTATTATTTCAGCCTTGAAGGTATACAGTCTTGAGTTTTCCAAAACATTCCAAGCTTTTTTCAGAATTTGTGACAGTTCTGACTCCATGATGTTAAAATTAGGGTTCTGTGGGGGCTAAACCCATCTGTTACCAGACTTCTTGCCCTTCTGTTCTGTGTATATTGCTTCAAATAATCTCTTTCTTTGTGTGTTCCCTTGAGTAACATGGCAACATAAATAACAAGAACTCTTAGTTCTGGGTAGGTAATCCTTACTCTTATCGAAGTTGGGACTGGGAGTGCCGCAGTGACGGATGGATGCAGGGGCAGCTTACTGGCAAGGACAGCTTGCACGCCAGCATCAACACCATAGCTGATCCCCGGATAATACAGTTGGATAGTCTTAGATACCACTACACAAACGCACACACAGATGGACATGTGCAGCTGAATCGGTCTCGCTTACCCCATGCTGAAGCAGCATTTCAGTAGAAGTAGTGGTCTTTATCTCCGTTTATCAGGACACCTTTGCATTTCTTCCGTCTTCAGAGACCCTTTCCCGTTGCACAGTTTTTTATGTCTCCATTCATATGTAGACATGTTTAGTTTTATGTGGTATGCCTCATTTGAAGCAACAGAACCTGCATGTTAAGGCAGCCAGTTTCTTCCTTTCATGTAGATATTCTACACTGACGCAATTTGCATTCAGTCAAAGTTGCTTAGCAGAGGGGCGATTCTGCATGGGCACAAATGCCTCTCTCCAGCATCTCTGTCAAAAGTATAAAAGATTCTAAATTTTTAAAACAGAACTTTCTTAGTTTGTGTGTGTTCTTTTTTTTTTTCATGAATTACAGCCTAACTAAATTACATTTGTGTACATCAGAGAAGGCAATTTGTCAGTGTTTCTCCTTGTATGTGAGGAGGTCCAACTCAGCTCTCTCCTTCTAATGAATTTCCTCCTACGGAACTAATGTCATTAACAACAGGTAGGGATGAGGCTAATGCAATCAAATCCTCACAGTAATTACACCTATCCCCAGCTAGGCCCAGATCGCACCAATGAGAAGAAGCGGCTCATTAGGAGTGTTTGTAAGCAATACTGCAGAGGCTTCAAAGACGCTTCCTCCCTTCGAGGTGTCATCAGAAAATGTCAGATAGAAATTAGACAGTTCAAAATTCAGTGCTTCTTTTTGTTTGCTTATTTTGTTTATTACTTTTGTGTTTTGCAAATGTTTGTACAGTGGAAACGGGGCTGCGGAGGGATGAGTGGTGAGGTTATTGCTGTGTCTGTGCACTGCTTGCTGGCAGGTTTGATGCATGATGTTTGTAAATGCTGTAGGTGGGACCACTAAAGATAACATATAGGGATTCTTATGGCAAGAGATAATAAAGAAAAATGAAAACATTGGGTCAAAATCTCCTGTTTTCAATTACCTATTACACAACATGGGTTGTAGCTTTTTTTTTAAAATAAATGAAGTTAAATTACTTGTGAAATATTATTGGATCCTAATAATTAAGCAGGCACCTTTGTTGTTAAAAGTACCAATGCTACATTTGATGAGAGATTCAGAGTACTGACTTGTGTGAAACTGCCACAAAAGATAAACTTGACTGCTTTAATATGTTGCCAACGGGAGCCTGTAGCAGCCTTCCTGAGTCTGAATCGGTTTAGGTCATTCTGGTCTAAGCAGAGTGTGGTCAAAACACCATGGATTCCTCAATTATATATAGTACTATGAGAGAATGTCTGCTCCGCATAGTTTCTTTCCCCATTGAAGAGAAACAGATCAGAAGCTATCCCTAGCCACAATTGCCTACTGATTCACTGTGGTGTAAATTTTTTTTAAGCACTTACAATCATCTACCCACTTTAAATATATTAGTGGAATAACATGTTTACACAGACAGAGGACTGTTTGTGTATTTTTGTGGGTGCAGGACTGCGCAGGCAGAAAAGGAAGCTTCTGAAAAGGCATTTTCCTTGCTTAATTTCAGCTGCATGCAGAACAGCGGTGAACTGCACCTGTGCCCAACTTTCACACTTCTTCCTCCTCTCTTCTGTCCTAAAGGCAATCTGTTTCCTTCCATTTCCATCCGTCACGCTATTCAGGCTAGAACTGCCTCTCTGTGCGACAAACACTCTGCAAACTAAGTGGGGAATTGCATGTTTTTTTGTTGTGGGAATGTACGAGTTTGGCAGCTAACTATTGGAGCATATTAGCTGATAATTGCATTGGTGTCTTGAGAAAGCCATACAGGGCACATCATTCTTACCGTGCAGGATTACAGTCTCTTATCTGAAAGCAAAAATCCATCCACCCGCTGCAAAATCTGTGGCCCGTCAGCTGTGTATAAATCAATTTCCCCCCTGACATCTGTCAGAGAAGACTGCATTATCTGCATCTTGCTGGTGGTAAATTGCTGGTAGTGCAGCTGGTTGTAAATTTTTTGTAATTATTAGTTAGAATGGGTGAAAAGGGACAGTTCAAATGTTCCCCTTTTAGATGGTGGACTGCTTTTTCTGGCGTTATTTACAGTGAAAGCGAGTGAAGAGGAAGCCAGCGCCAGTCAGTACTAATAAATCTGAGTGATTCTCTCAGTCATGCATGTTCAAGCCAGCGGTGGCAAATGTCCTTGATGTTATTTTTAAATCTGGTCATCAAAATACCTCTACCGATATGCCAAACACCACAGGCATGGCTCACAAACTGCCAGCATTTTGTGTCACACCTCAGCCAACAGATACCTCGGGGATGAAGATGACCAGCCATTAAGAAATTAATTAGATTTATTCCTGGCTGGAAATGACTTCAACAGTGCGTCTTCCAAATATTGCTGTTGCTTTTACCATGCCTCTGTCAGGGGTGTGTGTTGTTTAGCTGCTACGGACTGTGTCTGATGTTTGCTGAAGCACACAGAAACAAGAGACAAGAGGTAGCTGGCTCCGGCCAAAGCAGATTGTAAAATAATCACCTCGTAGATGGGCCTTAAATCTGCACTCCGGGAGAAATAAGTGTGTGTCTCTTCATCTGCGTTTGTGTGGGTCTGTGCATCTGGTTGACTGAGCAGTTTGTGTGTGTATATTTTGTAACTGTGGCTGAGACTGGGTTTGCCCATGTCTAAGTATATCTAGTGTTGTATGGAAACTTTCCCAGTGTCTGTGTTTACTCCTATTGGGCAGTTCCCCAGCTGAGTTTGTGGTAAAATGTGAAGAAGGCGAATATGGGCCTGTTTTCCTGCATCAGCTAACTTTGGAACGCTTGAGGTAAGACGGATGTTTGAATAGTAGTGTAAAAACTGGACTGGTCTGTTTTTTTGTGGTTGAGAAATGAATGGGCCACACTAGATGGAGTCAGCGTATTCAATGCAGCGGTTGATGTGTTTGGCATCAGTTTCACCTGCTCGGCTCAACTGAGTGCATGACACTAACACTGGAAGGGAACTATGTCACTGAATAATAAGAGTTAAAAAGCACAGAACTTGTTCGTGTTGGGTAATAAGTACAAGGCTAAAACGCAATAGGAAAAAAGTGTCTAAACAACAGATGAGCATCTGATGCAGCACACTTCTGTAGCTACACAAATCAAAAATACAAAGTTGCAGCCTTTATTGAACTTTAATAGTCACAGAAAAAGAAATGTGCATATAACTACAAGCTGGTGAGCAGATGTTTCATCCTTTTGATAGACGTGGAGCTAAATAACTCCTACGTACTCGTCTTTATGACTCTATTCATTCCATCTTTTCTGCATTCCTCACATTTGTACCATTTTGAAGTACAAAAGTTTCTTAGTGAAATCTAAATGAAAGGATTAAATTCCACTTGAGCTCTGTTAGGAAAAGCTGTAGATTACCCTCTCCACTTTATACCTTTCTTTAACCCTTTTTGTGATGCTAAGTGCACACAATTCATGTTTATTTCCACTGTGACTTTAGTGCGTCAGTCCATGTAAAGAGAAAATTACTTTTTCTTTCACCCTGAAACAATGCTAAACTCATCCATCAATGTGCATCCAAATACATAAGTATTAATTTTGTCTATGTTCTTACAAGCTTGAACGCAGTCTTATTCAACAAACAAGAACAAGGATGTGTGTTTCACAAAATTTGAGACCATTTGGCACATGTTAATAGCTGCTTCCTGGGGAATGCATCTTTGAGATGCAGGAAGATCTCTATCTCAGAAAAAGAAAAAGATTGAATCCGACTGTTTGAAAGATAAAAGCATGCAAAGTAAAACAGAAAAAGAGATTTGGAAAAGTAAGCTTCAGTTGCTGTAGATTGCTATTAAGTTTGCATATTACTGTTTGAAACTTCTTAAGCACATGTTTATGCAACAAAAACAACAACAACAACAAAAAAAATCCTAAGTAAAGGTACTTCTGTGGTTACCAAAGAGTACATGGAAATATTGTTGAGTAGATGAGGTAACATGACCAAATAGAAATCATAATCTGCAAAGCATACATTCAAATATTTGCTTTTAGGTGAATGATGAACCCTAATAAAATAAGGCTGAAACCTACTGTGATGCAATTTATTCATACTGTAGGTAGGTCCATGCTGTTGACAAGCGGGGCATAGAGGATGACTGGATCACTCAAGTAGGGTGTTGCAATAGAATCTCTCTGGAATAGAACACTGTTGTGAACGGGCACTATATAAAAAGTTAAGCTAAAATATGAAGTAAATGTCTTTTACAATAGTTTGTATTTAACAGTGATGAAAAATGTTTATAAATCAGTTCAATCTGTTAGGTAAACATGGTAACTGGTCTTGAAGTTCAGCTCTATAGTGGCAACTTTCACAAAGGCTGTGATAGACATAAAGATATTCTTAGTTTGTCAATAAATACCTTATAATATAAATATCTTTAATATTATTAATCTCTGCATGTACACCTGGTATGTTGATAAACTTATTCAATCTTAATTAATCTGTTTCTATACTAAGATAACACACTTGTATCCGATCCCATTTTTATTTTGTGCTGTAAAGCAACTGTGAACGCCTGCCTACACAAGTTCAATCACAGTGATGCTGCATACATTTCCCCAGTGAAACTTTTTTGTTGTTTTTTTTTTTTTGGGAAGGGTCAAAAACCCCAACCAACAAAACACACCACCACCCCCCACCACC
>VUQK01000665.1:25777-36765 GCA_015106715.1 Bujurquina vittata | reverse complement strand
TTCAACTTTTTTTTTTTTTTTTTTTTTTGTGAAAGGACACACACACACACACACACACACACACACACACACACACACACACACAAAGAGTGACACACAAATGCCCTCCCTATGCACTCCCAAAGAACTGCTGCAAACAGAGATTAGAGAAAACACATCAATTTATGTGCCACTGCTCTTTATTTACTCTTGGGCTTGGGTTTGGGGTGATGGGTACTGCAAACACTCTGTCCTAGCTTCCGATTACTGAACTAGCCATACTGCAGTTGAGGCTTCTTTTGCAGTAAGTGCTGCACTGATTCCTGTATAATTACACTCATTAGAGGACTGCAGCCTGGACTTTACATAATCAACATTGATGTGGTGGGCACAAAGACATGGACCTCAGGCCCGTTCTGTAGTTGCAGTAATGGCAATAGAGTCGTCATGACAGTAATGATACTTTGATGATGCCAATTATACAAGAGACTTTGTCCTGCCTTTACCAATCTAGCCCTCTCACTCTTTCGATGTGTGGCTACCACTCACCTCTATACTAAATGCTCTGAGCTCTAGTTGATTGTTAGGAGGATTTTGATCCTTACCCATCTGAAATGCATCAGACAGGGAAATAGATTATCCCCTTCTGCAGTTATTTTGCGTACAGGCCTTGCTGTCAGGATTGCTTTACATGAGGAATGCTAGCTATTGATATTTTGCATCCAACTGTTTAGACAGGAGTCTTTTACTTCTGCATGATTTCCTTTTATTTGTGTCTCCTCTTAACCAGTGGATGCAGGACATATATGCATGTGTGTATGCTCTGGATGCTGCAATGCTTGTTGACTTGATTGGATTATTTTTTTCAGTTCTGTTTGTTGTGTTTCTAAGGTCCATCCATGTGGTCTGGACAGCAGATTGAGTACATATTTATTCAATTTTAAATGCAATTGCTTTATTTGCAATTTGTGTAAATTTACTGAATTGCTTACCCTTTGTCGACAGAATTTGAAGGCAGTTTATGTTTGTGTGTGCAACTGTACACTTGCATGTGTTTGTGTATAGCCTTGCATGTACACATGCACTTATGTATTCTGACAGCTTGAATTGGAGACAGACATGTGACTTGCATGCAAATCTCTGCTTCCCATTGGCCTCCATTGTTGTTAGTATTCCCCTCTCATCAGGTTGATTTAGGAGCTGCTAACTGACATGCAGTGTTTGCACTGGTCCATCTGGAAGCCAGTTTCTGTCTGAACCAGGAAGAACTGATGCTTCTATGCCAACTGTGGCCACAGAGGGTGGGAGGGGGTCCTCTCCGAGGTGGGCCAGTGGTTAGGGCTGGTTTAAGCTGGGGAAAGTGCAAAAGTATTTCAGGATCAGTGAGCAGCAGACGTAAGATCATAAATAGAGTTTTTATTGCTGAGCTGCTATGCTGGGTGAGCCTCGGTCTTTCAGCAAGATCGCAGCAGTGATTGATGTTTTCAATGTGCCAAAGGAGGAGGCTGTGAAGTGGGGGTGCATCAGACAGCGGACGTGGCAAGGCTGGCAGAACCTCCTGCTCTCGCTCATTTCTCCAGGGTTACCCCCTGACAATCTCGTGTCCTGTGTGAGCCTACAGGTCTCTATGTGGACACAGCGTGGGCTCTTGTCTCACACAGCTTCTACCTTGAGCTGGAAGTGTCTTTAAAGTCGCTGTAGGACATTCAGTACAAACAGACTCACATACTCGGCGTTGAAAGCTGGCGAAACCTTTTGGTCCCGGTGATCCTTTGTACAGCAGGTGCATTCACAGCTGCTGTTCATAAAAGTAGCTTGTTCTGCCCTCTCTCCTGTACCATAACAATGAAACTGAAGAAAGGGACACCAAGGATTCTTGTTAGACCTCAGACATGGCAATCCTTAAAAACATCACAACAGTCTGCAGCCTTTAGAAAAGCATAAGAGCATAAAACCTAGAGATTCTGAGTTTCATCGTCTATTTGAACAACACAGAGCTGTTAAAACTTTATCAAATGAAAGTTACAGATTTACCCAAAATTAACTCAAAATCTCCCTTTCATAGCATACACACAGAATTTAAAACATTTTTACATTAAGAAGCTGACTTGTGTGTGTGTGTGTGTGTGTTCTGTTTGCCTACCCCATATAAAGGTCTTCTCATAGCTGTACGACAACATGACTCACATTCAAAATGCAGACGGTGTAGCAGGTAAAAATGCCTTCTTTCAGTGAACTTTTTACGTGTCGTGCTGCGCATGTTTACGCTGAGGCTCTAAAGTTCTTTATTCACATCAAAGGAGAAAAACACTGTTAACATACAGATCTGTGCTACACTGTACACCGTCTCTATGGTAACAGTCATGCCTGCATGAGGTCGAACTGTATCATAAAATGGCAAGGATAAGGTCATGACCAACTTTTCCAGACTAGACAATGGACTTGCTAAAAAAAAAACAAAAACCCTTCTAAAACCCAGTTATATATGAAGATTAAGATTCCTGTATGGTCTGTAAGGAAATATCACTTAATGCAAGGGTGTAATGTGCTCTGTATACGTTCTCAATGTCTTCACTGGGGTTTTGTTTTCACAACCTTGCTAATTTAGGGTGGCTAGCTGAGTTGTTTGGCAGGAGTGTGAGGAGGTTGCGTGGTTAAGGACTACAGAGATTTTTTTTCATTCAGTGCCAGAGAGCAGCATTGCTCAAAGCTTTTGAGAAAACATCTGATGGAGCCACTTGAGTACTCCCAGATTGGAAATGTGAATAGCAGCTTTCATGGAGACTGCTTGCTCTAATGTGTTTTTGAGTACTGTGTGTGCGTTTGCTAAGATTTGTGTCTTTGTGTGAACATTTTTTTTTATGCTCGTAGGTGTGTATGCATCATAGATTCAATTTTACATTGGTCTCTCTGTGTGTGTGTTTGTGTGCGTGTGTCTGTGCAATTTTGGTTGTTTACGTAAATAACTTGAGGCAGAGGAAAAAAGCCAGCAGCAGAAATGCACAGCTGGGTGTGTTTTAGGGACATTTTACCGTAGTGATGTCTCAATCTTTCAGAGTTGCTTTAGACCTACCTCTTCATTTATTTATGGAGACGGTAGATGCATATGAAACAAATAGCATTTCTTTCCAACAACTTTCTTTGGAGAGCCTTGGTTGTCCATCTCCTTCAATATCTTTGGCCTGCTTTCTATTACCCCAACTCCTCCATCTCCTCCCTTCAGCAGACAGGTTTTCACATGTCTCTACAGCCAATTGTGCATTTTTCTGGTAAATGGTGTGTTTAATGTACCATAATATTTCATGCAGCTGCTGATGTTATAATTTCACCCAACTGTGCGAGCTGTTTCACAAATTCTGTAGGCATGCAGTTGTTTTTCTGTTTGCCTGTTTGTTTCATGCACTGGCAAAGATCAGCTGCAGCATGGTTTCCACTGCAGCATTTTGGCTTGCAGGGGTAACAGACAGCAAGCTGGCATGGAGTCATCACAAGTGAAATAGCTTGACAAAGGGGCCTTAATGGTCCTCAGAGAGCCACATTGCAGCACTCTGTCTCCCCCAAGTGGTACTTCATTGCACCCCGGGACCTCCGCCACATGGACTTAACACTTGACTTGATCGTATGTGCACTTGTGCCCAGTTTATCTTTTCACAGTTTCCTAATGTCTTCATAAATGTTTTGTTTCTTTTTTATACGGAGCAGGTGTCACTCTGTTTAGAGAGTGACACATGGCTTGCCACAAGACGTGAGTGGGACCAGATTCCAGATATTCCTCTATGCTTTAGGAATTAAGGGTATTTTTGCTTGTCTCCTCTGCAGCTATCTGGTTATAACAGGATGCCTTTCTTTACTGGTTGGGCCAGACCAGGCTGGACTGAGAAAAATTATTCCATTGTGCACAGGATGCGAGTCTTAAGGCCTCACTCTCTTCCATAATGTTTCACACATCTTAACACTACCTGTTTATCTAAAGGAAAACAGGACTTTTCTCATGTTTGTATTTAATGTCTTCTCCAACATATCCTCGCCTTCTGTCACAGGTATGAAACGTCCGTTCAGCCCATCACTGCTGCCAAACACCGAGCTGGACAGGAGGACAGGCAGCGCCGAGCTGGGAGTGCAAATGGACAGCGAGCTTTCCTGCTACACACAGGCTGAGGTTTTACGACCAGATGAGCAATCACCAGGGGGCGCCTTGCATTCTGTGCTCTGCAGACCAAAAAGGGAGAGGAAGCAGCGGAGCTACACACTGTGTGAGGTCTGCAACATTCAACTGAATTCAGCTGCACAGGCCCAGATTCACTACAATGGCAAATCCCACCAAAAGAGACTCAAGCAAATCAGCAATGGCAAGATGCCAAGCAACACAGGTAGGTCTTAAGTGCTGCTTGACTGACCATGTGTTTATGGCTACAATGGAAGATATACATGCAGAAAACTGGATAAAGTACTCTTTAACTGGATTTTTTTTAACAGTGTCTAGCACAAGGTTCATGCAGCTTAACAGAATCCCACACACTGTTCACAGTACATTGTCACCAGCTTCTTGTGCCAATCCCCTGTATTTGTGTTGAATAGAAGTTAAACAAATTGGATTCTATTTGCTGAAATGTGTTCAGTCACAGCCTTGGGCTGAAGACACAAACACACACCATGCACACACTAGCATGCAAGTAGAGCAGAGCTGAGTGAAGTTAGCAAGTAAGAAGCTAATTAAGTGCTGGTTGTGTTTGATGGTTGTGTTTCTGGAAGTGAGGCGGCTGGAGTGAAGTTGGACACTTTTTTCATTCTAGTCACAGCCTCGTTTCAAGTTCTGCTGCAGGGAACGAAGTCTCTCAGTTAAGTTTGATTTGTTCACACTCATAGTCACTTCTTTGCTCAGTCTTCAGCCTTTGCAACAGGATATGTGCGCTCAATACTCTCATCATGCATGCAGGCTCACTTATCCCCCAAAAAAGAAAATACGTACTGGGCTCTTCAAAAATCTTCCATCGCTTTATTTTTTTTACTATTTTGTTGGGAAAATGGGAAATGGGTGTAGCTGTTTAATGAAACATATCCAAATAAACATGGTATTCAATGGTGGATTGAAATCTGAAGGCACTTTTCTGTGTTTATAATTCCATCAATTTTGACAGATCCCAAACACCACTGGCTGAAATGCAGCCCAAACCATGACAGAGCCTCCACCGTGTTTTACAGATGACTGTAGACACTCACTGTTGTACCTCTCTCTTGACCTCCTCTGTACATGTTGATGACAATTTGAATTAAAAATTTTAAATTTGGTCCAAATCAGTGGTGGCAGTCCATAATACACGCTGCCACTTAGTTTCAGTCCAGCTCTTGTGTAGTTTGTCATACCTCAGTCTTTTCTCCCTGTGGCTTCTTGACAGCCATCCTTCAGTTGAGTTCATTTCTGCAGTAAAACAGCAGATGCATCTCTCGGGTCCTGTGTCACATGTTTGCTGGATTTATTTCCTGTTTCTTTGAGATACTGTTCATCTGCTGTAGATATTTTTTAGGCCTGCTACTTCATCTTTTGTCTTCTATTTGTCCAGTTTCCTCAACTTTTTTAAAAAAAAACACTGCACACCATGCCAAGATATGCCAGGTTTTTGGCTAATAGCTCTTTGGGGACTACTTTGTTGGTGCAAAAATAATATTTTATGCCTGTCAAACTGCATTATCTTTGGAAATTTTCATTAATTGACTAAGACTGCTTTAACAAATTACAAATACAGTACGTGTTGTGACATGTTGATCGTAGAGGGGCACATTTGTTCAAAATGGCTTTTTATTCCTGACAGGGAGAAAGTTTATTTTTGTGAATTTGTGTGACTTCAGTCATCAGCATTTGCAGAATTAATACAAGATTAAGGTTACATCTCTCTAGGGAAGTGAAATAACTGTATCCAGTAATAGCTCTATAACAGGTTAAATGTCAAGCCCTGAAAAGGCTCAAGAAGGGTTCATCATTTTAATCTCCAAGACAGCTGAGGGGCTGTATGTAAAGTCCACATATTCTTGGGTGAGCCACTGCTCCATGAACAGACATTTACTTTCTTTTTAAATACAGTGTGTCCCTTCATTGGCTCTAAATACTTCTTAAAAATATTCTGCAATAGAAGAAAAAAAGAAGAAAGAAAGAAAATGAATGCCATTAAGTGTGTGTGTGTGTGTGTCCCTGCTTAAATACCCCTTAGCTGATGTTTGTAACAGCTATTTGTAAAACCCATTAGTGCTACACTGGAACCCTTGCAATACAAAATGTGCATAATAAGTTGAAATAATAAGCAAAAGTAATCAGTATTGTCCTGAGAGCTGAAATGTGGAATTGTTGCAAAAAATCCAAAATCACTATCGTTTTGACAACAGTTTGCACTTTTCCAGTATTTAATGATAAAGCAGTTTCTCAAAATACCATTTAAAATAATTATTTTCAAGCCTTTTTAAGGACAGCAGTGATGGACAGGAAATTGGGGGTGGGTGGGGGGCCGAAGAGCCAGAAAATAACATGCAGCAAAGGTCCAGCCAGCTGAGAGTAGAACCACGCACTCAGCTGCTGAGGGCCTTTGAACCCATGTGGCATCCTAAACTGTCTGATTACAGAAGCGTGTATAATTTAGTTATCACTTTTGGTTACTTTTCTACAGAAAGGAAAAACGTAAATAGCCTGGTTTTATTTTAGCCTGCATTATTACCTTTGATTATTACATTTCTGAGGGTTTTTTTTGTTTTTTTTAAATTGAATTAGAAAATTGAAAACTACACGGTTATAATGCAAGGTTTAGCCACTACACATTTTTAAAAATATTTTTAAATATTTAAAGACTGAAAATATTTAAAACCCAGAAAATATTTCACTGTTCTTCTGTAATTTTGATGACACTGACTGTTTTAAAGCCTGACTGATGCTGGCTAACCAGTAGCCATGAGTCTTCATAGCTTCATGTAAAAGTCCTTGTAAAAGATAAATGAGTCATTCGCTTCCAGAAATATTGAACTGCAAGTAACCGCATCGTAATTCAGTGAACAGTGAATATCCTTCAGGGATGTTATGTAAAATATTTCTCCATGAACGTTGTGTATGAATCACATTTGGTCGAAAATTAGTCAGTTCCAAGTTACTACGAATATATCTGTAGACCGAAGCTACATTTACTTTTATATATTAACACAAAGCTGTGTATTTTTTATAGCTACAGATTTTGACCACATTGAAATGAGATTTTCAAACAGCTAATTCTCCTAAAAGGCTAAATAACTTTTAAGACATTTTAAAAGATAGGGACAGGAACAAAAACATGGTGGAAGAGGTACAGTATGTATGTAAAAGTGTGCTAACATCAGGGGGGAGCATCTCACGACCAATTATTTTAAATAGTAGCATGATTGGGTAAAAAAGTGGTCAACGGTCTGACGAGCCTTATTTCAAACTGGTTTTGGAAATGATGGATGCTGCGTCCTCTGGGGTGGCGAGGAGTGGAATGATCTGTCTTATTATCAGCGCACATTTCCCAAGGCAGACTCAGTGATGGTATCATGTATACTGGCTTGGAGCAACATATGCTGCCATCCAGACTTTCTTTTCTGCATGTATAAGAACAGCATGGCTCTGTTTAGGCACTAAACTGGCATGCCTGCAGTCTGGACCTGTCACACATCAAAATCATTTGACAAATTATGAAATGAAAAAAACGACAAAGGAGGCCCCCAAACTGTTAAGCAGCTAAAATTATCGGGCGAGAATGGGAGAACAGAGCAGCTGGTAAGATGGAGCGAAACAACTTAAACCTTTCGCTTAGATTGTAACTAGCAAACAGCAGTTCGTCAAACTAAAACCATGAGGAGCGAAAAAAAAAACCGTGTATGTATTTTTTATTTTTTAGCAAAAATAACTTACAGTAGCAGATGAGTGGTAGGTTTTCTGTTTCTTCAGTCTAGATCTGCTTTGCTGTTTAATAAAATGATACATTTTGCCTTCTCATTGAGGAACAGACTGCAGTCACATGTCAGCTGTCGGCTTACAGCCAGCTTAGGCCTTTGCTGTGTGTTGATGTGCAGCTTTTATCATAAGACATGCTATAAATCAAAATCTTTGATCTTTCGGCCTTTGATGTCACTAGCTTTTTAAGGTTGGCGACAGCTGTCCAGCAAGCATGGAGCACACCTAATGAATTCTACAGTATATACCCAATACTTTATCTTACACACAAGCTACGTGCTGTTTATTTTAAATTCCTGGTTTTGGAACACTGCTGCAAGTGATGGCAACTTCATATATATATATGTATATATATATAAAAGTTTGCGGCTGTGTGTTTTATATAATGTTTAAGACGCTGTGTGTGTTAGTCGAACAGCGTGCTGAATTGTTGCAGTGTGCAGATTCTCTCTGACATGCAGTCACAATCACACAGCCTTATCTCTGCTCACCTTCTGCTGACTCCCCGAGGCAGCCAGCTCTGCTGCGTCCTCAGCTCCGGCACATCTAGGCTCCGTTTGTGTGTCTGTGTATGTATGCGCACATCCTCCTCATCTGGTTCAGATATTTTTAGATTTCTTAAATGCTACAGTCTGTAACTCGAAGTGTGGAAATATAAATATATACTTTATGCTTCTGATTCTGTCAGCCTACGTATGTACAGTGAAGTGTTTGTGTCTAGCATGGATGTTTATTGGTTTATTGCATGGATAAAGACTACAATATTTAAATGTGTGTCTGTGCGTGCGTGTGTCTGTGTCTGTGTGTTACTCGCAGTGAATCTTCTCCATGTCGGCGTGTGTTTCCCTCCCTCCATGCTTCACTGGGCTGACATCGGTCCAGGCTCTTTTTTTTCTCTCTCCCGTCTCCCCTCCTACCTCTTTCTTCTTCCTCTCCATTTCTATGGCATGGACACTGGACATGTGGGGCAGCTAGTCATACTGAAAGATGAATGTGCCAGTGATTAAGAGATTTCTCTCTGTTGTCATGGGCAATAATATGTAGAGAAGCTTGTTGACAGGGCTGAATGAAGAGAAATAGCCCAGATGTTTGGGTGGTAATATGAGTTCAGGTGCAAATTTATGCGGTTAGTGTTCATTTTTATGTTAATGTTTCATAACGGTATTAAAAATTCATAGTGAATACTCATGTGTTTGTTTTGAGATTGAAGAATTACTTTCCTGAAGATGGAATAAAGTATATAGCTCAACAAGAGGGGAACATTTTAAACTCAGTATTTTTTAAGATGTCATGGCTCTTTTATGACTCCTAATGCTTGCTATATTTCATTCTGTCTATAAAGAAAAACAACTACAATGGTTGCAATATTTCAATGTCACAGTAAATTTTTTTTAGTCAAAAGTACTCTTGGTGGATAGATTTTTTATAAATATTATGTACTGTATGTATGAAAAATATTAGCTCTACTACTACTACTAATACACTGAAGAAAGTGTAACCAGATTGTCATGTACATGTAACCCAAACCTTTATTTAAAGTAATCAATCCAAGAACATTTTCAATTACGTTTTGCCCTCAGAATGGTCTGTGTCATTTGCCTGATTTGAAGCTGCAGTGCATCCACACATGTACACAACGAAGCTCGTGTTTACAATAACCCATATTTTTCTGGCTTCTCAGTTTACATGCATTCCATCTTTTACAAGGTTGTAATAGTATTATGTGTTTTCTTATGAATGTTACTTTAAATTTGCCTTTTATAATGCGTTTACAATAAAGGCAACATAATATGTTGATTTCTGCAACATATTATGCTGCAGAGATCTGCAGCAGATCTAACTATAAGCTTTATCATAAAGGAAATTTTTAAGCATAATCTTAAAAATAGAGAGGGTGTCTGTCTCCCGAATCGAAGCTGGTTCCACAGAAGAGGGACCTGAAAGCTGAAGGCTCTGCCTTCCATTCTCATCTCAAGTACACAAGTAAGCCAGCAGTCTGAGAACAAAGTGCTCTATTAGGGCAATATGGTACTATGAGGTCTTTAAGATAAGATGGGGCCTGATTATTCAAGACTCTGTACGTGAGAAGAAGAAGACCTTAGCTGGCATAATGTTAGCTTATAACCAGCTGTTGCGGCAGCTCATTGTCAGCTATTAGAGATGGGAGGGCCTAATGTGCTGACTAATTAATTTTGACAGTGTCAGGAAAAAATAAGCTTCCTTATGCACGTTTGTATGTGTTAGAGCCCTGACTTCCATTCAGGATATGAAGTTTGAGGTGAGAAGGAAGAGGATACCGTTTTATTCACATGCCAGTTGCGTTGTATCTTTCTTTGGTGTTTTTGCTTCTTTGGTGAAGGGTATCCCTTCTCCCCATAAAACATAGGTGTGGTCCTTCATATATTGAATCTGAAGGTGCAAACACAAATTTAAATGTGCCTCCATTGTACACAAACACCTATGAGTTCTCTTCTCCTCCACCTATGGTGTACTATGTATGTGGCTGGGAAAATGCAGTTAGTTGGAATAGAGAAGTCGTTCCTGGCCACTGCATTTAAATTTGGTGAGGGGACATTGCAACATCCACAAACCAGAGCTCGCTCCTATGTATCCTATGTATATAAAAAAATCCTGAATGTACCTTTAATTATTGCTTGAACTGGAATGTACAAGATCTAATTTATTACAGGACTCAGCGATGCATGTAAATGTGTTTTTTAACGTCACTGTTTTGTTGTGTGTATGTTGGCACATACACTGCATGCATACCCATGCCTGCATATGCACATGAAGCCTTGTCTGCTTTGTTTCTCCTCTAGTGCTGCAATGCTAAGTGGGGAGGCCTCAGACCAACCAGTCCTCGGAGGGAGAAAGACCCTTAATCCTATGCTGTAATTAGTATTGGTATTAATTTTGGCCAAGAACATGCATCAGTGTAAGAAGTCAGTCAATTAAAACGTACTCCGCCCCAAACGGAAATTTCTCATGCACACGCATTCACACGCTTTCACATACTCTCTCTCTCTCTCATTTGCACGCACACCGCCTCCTTTTCCAGAGC
>VUQK01000660.1:53600-64730 GCA_015106715.1 Bujurquina vittata | reverse complement strand
CCCCCCCCCTTTTTTTTTTGGAACAATGGTGCTGTTTTTTAGTTTCTCAAGGAGGCAGTTCAAACAACAAAAATAGCTGGTGCTAGAATGTAGCACAGGATTGTTTTTACTCATTTAATAAACTTAGATCACCATTTGAAAGTAGTTAGATAGTGGAAATATTTAAAGTTTAATGTACAATGATTGAGTTAATGACACTCCTCTCTTCCATAGAGCACTGGCACATCCCCAGATCTCAGCCTTAAACAAGAATATTCAAATAACCCAAAAGATGATTAAAAAACTTTCTTAGTGTTTAGAGATAAAACTGTTTTGACCTGGAAATTTTAATATTATTGAACATCACTGAAATGAGTGCAAACTAGAACTATTATTATCGTTTTAATTACACATTTTAAAATTCACCATCTCTTTTCAGTTCTTAAGAGGTGTCAGACTTAGCAAAGCAATTCAGCAACACTGTGGCTAAATTTGATCAACAATTACACCAACAATAGCTGCAGCTTGCTGGGTGTTTAAGCCCATGCTGACTAGAAAGAGCTGCCCAACTATTATCATGAAAGTAGGAAGTAAAAGGAGTTGAGTAAATATTCTTTGCTAGCAATCACCTTACGAGTCAAAAGAATGTAATTTGGATTAAGACCGATTTACTGTGCTAATTTTTTTCTCTCTACTCCAAACATTTGCTTTTGCTTTTTTTTTTTGTCTTTTTCAAGCACATTTTAAGATTGAAAACATTTTTGGTCTTACTTTTATTTAGACCCACTGCCATTCCCTGGACAAAGTTCAATGACCTTTTCTGCACTGTTAGTCTCTGCAGTGGGTTTCAGGTATTGCCTTCATCTTGGTGTCTCTCTGTAGGCCTACATCTATCAGATGTTTCTAGTTCAGCATGGACTCCAATGTCCTTGATGCTCAGTGCTGGTTTATAGAGCAAATGCTCAATGCATCCTCTGCCTTCTTTTCTTTTCTTGATCAGCGGGTAGTTGGTGAGTCTCCTGCCAGGATTTGTCTAATGCAGATTTTCACAAAGATCTTCACCTTTCTGAAGGCGATCTCAGTAGCCAGCCTGCCCTCACACCTTAAGATCTTTGAATGTGTTGCCTGCAGTCTGAAGGGCTGAATGTTAATGAGCAGCAAGAAAGCTATTCTGGGTTCACTCATTCTGTGATCTGCATGGGTCCTCCTTGCATGTTGATGATACTTCCCAATAATAAAAAGGCCTCTTTATCCTCTAACTCTAATTTTCATTAACTTTAACCTGCGGGAGCTTTGTCACTTCTTTGTGTATTTATAGGCCAGCTGTGCAGTCTCCTCTTGCATCTTTTCAGACAACAGCGCGTGATCAGTGGAGAAATCCAAAGTCTCTCTCTCACACACGCACACACACACACACACGCACACACACACACACACACATACTTGTTGACATGCTTTAGAACTTGAAAAAATAGTAACAAATTTGATATCCCCTGTTTAAAAACAACTGCTTTTGGATGCATACCATTTTGGATATGATCAATATTTAAATAAAACAAAGGACATGCAGAAAAATCTCGAAAATGGAAAGAACATTTTTTTTTATATAAATTAACCACCTAAGCTATACATTTAGTGGTCAACCAGCGCAGTCGTTCTATAATCTTGTAGAAAGAGTCATTTGGGTTTTCATTTTGCCAACAAGACAAATGTGACAAATGAGTTTCCCTATAGACAAGCTATTACAAGCAGTGGTTTGGCCTCAGACCCCTGCAGATATTCTGCTCATGGCCTCTGAAACAATGGCTCTGTTTTTATTTATTTTTTTCATCTGCAGGGCACCATCCATTGCCAGGGCTACTCGCTTGTCATCTTGGCATACAGACAATGGCTTCCGGACACAAGAGCTCCTTGTAAAAGATGTTGCCACCCCTCTCTGTGCAATACAGACACATATAAAAATCCCAACAAACATGTAGACACGTGAACACACAAATTCAGAGGCACACAAAAACCTAATCTAGACCTTAATCAAATCCCATCCCTTTGTTTTTGAGACAGTAACTGAGGGCGAGGGGGTGGTACTGGGAGTAGGATACACTGGTAATCACTATTTGAAGTATTTTCACTACACTGCACTATTCCAAAGGGCAGGGAGAGATTTCAATCTCTTTATAGCTGCCACCATGACTTTAGTAAATTGTTGACAGCCAAATCCATGTCGATCCACTGAGTGATTGCATGCTGCAAAAGGTCTAATCTCATTTTCTCTGCAGCTCAGGCTGCCTGTAAATGAACAGACATCAAGTTGAAGTTTAGTTAAAACATTCGATCATACATGGCAAAGCTTAGTGAGGAGTTTCATGCAAAATCAATCATCAATAAAGCTTTAAAGCTGTTTGGTATGATACACTGCAATGTTAAACCTGTCCCTTGTGAAGGCGGTTTCTGATTCAAACAGTATATGGCCTTACAGTGCACATGTTACAGAAGCTTCTCATTAAGATGTAGATGACCTGTGTTATTGGATTTTGCTGATGTCAAACACATAAACATGCTCCAAGAAGCTCAGTGCTTTTGGCTAGTTTTTTTCCACCGCCTGCAGTCTTATCACTATTCATGCATTTAACAGTGTCACTAAAACACGCGAGTCATGAAAAAAATATAAGCAGATGTATGTGAGCTGCATAATTTAAAAAACAGAGGATACTGTGTCTCATACAAAAATCAAACTGGTTAAAAAAACATATTAAAATGATAAATGCATTATATTATTGACAATAGTTGTCCCATGGGTCTCAAGAAATCGGCGTTGGAAGTATATTAGAGCACTAACTGCTCCATGCAACCACAATCGTGTTTCAGTAACACTTTCAATTAAAACATGAGAAGGAGAATAAATGCAGAGTTTGCTAACCTTACAAAACTCTCTGCTCAGCATAGATTTACTCTTCCAGTCTGCTGTTCTGTGTATTCACCCAGCATTCATCATCTGATCATGCAGTCTTCCTATCTCGTATACTCTAAAGACATCCTGAATCCACTGATGCATAAATGTCATCATTCTATTTTGAAAGTTTTGTCATGCCGGTATCATAGCATATCAAATTTTCTCCTCTAAAACATTTTTTTGGAATATGACTGTCTTTAACACACCAGAATTGTTTGTCATCTGGAACTCCAGTCTGGCAACAAAAACCTGTTTTTGTAAAAAAATAAATAATCTGTGAACATCTTCATACCAAGTAACTAAAAGACAGCTTGCATTTTAATTCCTGACATGTTTCAGAGTCAGCCTTGTCAGGCAGTTTCCCAGTTTGCATGTGGAGGTCCTTGACAAAAGTGGGAAATGTGTGGAAAAAATATACTGATGAGATATGTGGCTGTTACTCTGCACTGGCCATTGCCTCCCAACTGCCACTCCAAGTTCTCACAAGCTATTAGAAACAGTGCAGCATGTCAAGTATCTGACTGCTTAAATAAAAATAGAAGATTTATTAAGAATAGGCTTTGTTTAACTCAGGTAGCAAGCGAATATGAGTGTTACTCCACCAAACTAAGAGCCTGCTAAAACAACAACTGTTCCTCCACCATCATATAGTCCACAACAGGAAGTGTCCATAATCTATCATCAAGTTCACAGGCTAAGCACCAATGGGTAAACAAGAAAAGATTATGTTTTTGCAGTATCAGAGCACAGTCTTGCTTACACATATACACTGAGGAGTTTTTGATGACTCACATACCCCAAAATAATACCCCAAGGGCTTGATGTTGAATGAGATGACAGTATAAAACCAAAGGGAAGGATTTTACCAGGGACAGCGAACACAGATTTTCATTTTATTTTATTTTTGTGTGTCTTTGATATTCAACTGGGGTGAGAATGGAAAGGTTATGACAATGACTCACTGAGGAAGGATGCTTTGCTTATAAAGTTTGCTTTATAAAGTTGTATGGAAATTTCTTGCAAACTTTGTGGAAATGGGAGAAAGCCCCATCAAAAGACTGTGGAAAAAAGTTGCTAAACGCCAGTGAAAAATCACATTGAATTTAGAAAGTTCTGACAAATGGAAACCGCTGAACAGGAGTTCTAACATGTGGACAAAAGTAATGAATCACACTTCTTTGTCGTTGAAGATAAATATATTCCAGGATCCGCTGTAGGTGGCATTATTGCAAAGTGGAGGAGTTTAGGAATCACCTAAAGGTACAGAGGGGGGTGCTGCGTCACCAACTCTCTACCTACTCATTAACCGCAGAGTTCCAAACCTCCTCTGGCATTAGCAAAAAAACTGTATGCCGGGAGTTTCATATGATGGGTTTTCATGTCCAAGAAGCTCCTGTAGGTGTATTGTGTAGGTGGCCCAGTTCTTTTGTCCATATAGTGCAAATACAAAATCAGTGGGAACAGGCTACCAAGACAATGAATTGAGAATGAGTAATGTCAGTAGATTAGTCTTATGAGATCATGTTTATGCGAACCCCAGCACTCCACAGAAGCACATGTTGTTTGAAGAACAGTAGCAGTTTGCTTTAACTAGTGAAGATGATTCGGACGTATTAGGAGAATAACTTCAAAAGAAATAAACATTCACTATTTAGGCAAGGACATTCAAAATTAAACCACAGCAATGCAAGCATCCCAGATTCAGCAGGAAATCCTCACAATGCTGTGGTCAGCTAGATGCTGCTCTATATTTTCAGACTGTGCTCCTACTGTGAGTAGAACAGACAACTGCAATTGCACATTTTGTTACAACACGCAGAATAAGTGTTGAGATTAGAGAGCATTTCCTGGAATTCACAGAGATAAGTGATTGATGCAGGATATAAGCATTATGGGCATAAGAATTCAAGGTGACAGTGGATCAAATAAGAGGTAAACATCGAAATATTATATAAAAACGTGAAATGTGAAAGTCAGATATAGATGTGCTGAAACCCATTCACCACCAGTTAGAAGATGTACAAGATGCACTGCGATAAGTGCCAGAAGATGAAAGTCTAACTGCTGCTTGTGAAGCTAAAACTAGATGTGAAGCTGAAGTCATTACAGCTAAGATCAAAAGGTAACCATTCATGTGCTCCATCATAACATGGTATGGCATTTTAAATGAGATGAATATTACAGGTAAAACTCTACAGACACTGTGTACTTAGTGCAGTAGTACAGCTGAAAGTGACAAAATGATTCCTGTTGGACAATCGTGCTGACAACAAATTTGAAAGCATACAGTTGAATTAAAAATATCTGGCAGTGGAGTTTGAAGCAGAGACCTGGTTTCCTGAAGAAGCACTGTGACCAAAAAGGGAAAATATCTTTAACTGCAAAGGACACAGTGAGATAGTAATGGATCCACAACAGGTTTACAAACTGTTTTTCTTTACAGAATACTAGACTGCACTATTGATGCTGTGGAAGAGGGTTTTTTTCCCCCTCTCAAATTCAGGGTACAGGGACATATTTGAGGAAGTGAATATGAATGCATCTATCAATAAGAAAAATGTTAGAAATAGTCCCCAAGGATACACAGCGCTGGAAAAAACCCTGACACACAGTGACACCAGAGACGTAAAGGTAAAGACTATCCTGCAGAGTTGACTGCTTTGAGCATTTCTACATGCTGGAACTAAACAACCAGACACACTCAAGTTCATCTTCAATAACTGAATGGAATCAGATTTTCCTAGTGCTTTTTTCACCACCTCTTCACAATTTTCCACCATATTGTGGTGGAGGGCTTTGTGTGTCCCAGGGATCCCAGAGGCTATGTTGGTAATGGCTGAGCGACCAGACAAAGAGCGATTCAGCCGACCCTTATGAGAGGAAGATCAAAGGGCACAGTCCATCCCGCCCATAATAAGGTTACCAGGGCTCCACCCTGCAGCCAGGCATGGGGAGGGTGCTAGGGGGAGAGCACCTGGTGGTTGGACCTTAGTCCGTGGGGCCTGGACAAGTGCAGCCTGAAGAGGAGATATGGGCTCACCCTCTTATAGGCCCACCATCTGCAGGAGGCATTGTAGGGGTTGGGTACAGTGTGGGTCGGAGGGCAGCCAAGTGTGGAGGCCCTGGCAGAACATGGAACGTCACCCGTCTGATGTGGAGGGGCCTGAAGTAATGCATGAGGTTGAACGATACAGGCTAGATATAGTTGGGGGTCACCTCAACGCATGGCCTGGGTTCTGGAACCAGTATCCTGAAGAACGGGTGGACTGTGTTTCAGTATGGTTGCCCTCAGTAAGAGTTGGCAGGGTAGATTTCCTCAGCTTGCTGCCTCTACATTGTAGTTTTCACTTGTGGATGGGAGAGTTGTTTCCCTGCACCTTCGGGTCAGAGAATGGGTCCCGACTGAGTATCCAGCCTTCTTGGAGTTGTCTGTCTACATCCCTACCCTTACCTATGGTCACAAGGTTTGGGAAGTGACCAAAAGAATAATAAGCAGAAGAAAATGGACCAGTTATATCAGGTAAGTTGCAATAGGAGTGCACAGTTTCCTAAAGTTATAAAACAAACTAAGAAAAAACTTCTAAGTACAATGGAACAAGACAGACCTAATGGACTGGTAATGATCTTCATAAAACATGATCTGGCACAGAGACTCACACCACAGGTGCAGTTATGTAAAGTGGTGCACAAATTTCACTGGTAGCTATTATTTAGTACTGGAGAAACTAAAGCCTGATTATTTAAAAATGGGTGTGCTGCCATGACTCAGTAGTAAAGATTATTATTATGAATAATACTATTATCCTTTATATGTTATTGCTGTAATGAATTGTATTGATCCTCAGGCAATGATGTAGTATTCTCTATTATTCCCTGAGGTCAAAGACTATTATTTTTATGTATTCAAATAATTTTTTGAGAGTGTAGTGCCAGTTGATATCAAGTCAATGTGAACCAGATAAAAAACACAAAAGGAACACCTCAAAATATGAACAAATAAAGACCGAAATAAATAACTTTGTTTTGTTTATTTTCTCTTCCTTTCTCTGTTTTCTGTCACCTTGATGAGCATAACCCCATTCTCTCCCTTCCTTTTTTTAAAACTACTTATTGCTTCAAATAAATAGAAAACTGGGATCTTCTAAAAGAAAATATGGTGGCTTGATGACCTCAAAGATGTGCCACATTTTTCTTTTCTTTGATTTCCACATGGGGCACGAGTGCCAAGGAATAAAATTAGAGAATGAATCTTGGGCACATGGGTGTCCAGACATAGAGTGATGTGTCATATTCAGCAGTGTTTGCAATGTACTGTATCTCTAAGGGCACTATTATGGGTATTTTATTTACCTATCTGAATATATGTAAATATTAATGCATATTAATGCAATCCATGACTTAAAGGGTGGCTGTAGCTCAGATACAGCAGAAAGAGTAGAAAAGCTCAGATAGAGTAGAAAAGCGCTATATAAGAGCTAGTCCATTTACCATTTACCATCCATTTAAAAATTCTTCAGTTAAGTTAGTTTCTCATCTTACTTGCATTTTCACCCTCAGTCTAGGAAATTATTTGAAGTCCTCGAGAGTTTTTCTCTGACCTTGGCAGAATTCTACCAGCTGCTATCTGAGTTTAGCACTGCACCACATGGTGTATGGCTTATTAATCACAATGAATCAAATGAAAAACAAAATCCACAGTTCTGTCTTGTTTGATTTACAACAATACACATTTCAGCGCAGGCAACCCACTGCGATCCAAAGTCTGTCAGAAATGCAGTCAAACAGAGCTGCATCTGTCAACATTTGCTGGAAATGGTTCAAAGGCAAAGTAGTAGAATTTACACTACTGAAACCAAGAGCTTTTCTTTAATCACCCTGAAGGATTTTATGCTTTAGAATTTGGGGTTCCCAGATGCATTATCAGCTTTCCTTCATCATTAATTGTATTGGCTCCAATACTGAATTGCATCGTCGTAAAATAGATGCTAATTTTAGTCCTTGTATTGAAAAATGCTTTTTCTTTAAATGCATTTTCCTGCCTATGGGGAGGATAGTGTGCTGAAAGTGATTGTTGCAACATTATTTCCACCACTAGTTTTCTGTGGCTATACCAGGAAGAAGTGTTGATTTTCCTCAGGCAAAACCCTGAACTCAAAGCAGTGGTGGCAGCAACTGCACCAAAACTGGAGGATGAGTGTACAGCCCAGTCTCGTGGCAATTTGTATTTTTCACGTTCATAGACAGGAATTATGGCACTGTGGCAACCAGAAAAACACAGCTGGGGAGTTGAAATAACAGTTGAAAGACTAAGACATGTATGAGTCAAACCTGGGTCTCCAGTTAAAAAAAAGTCAAGATGACTTTCTCCTCCAAAATTAAACCTCTTCTTGGTTTTTGGGATAGATGAAAAATTGTGTTCAGGAACACAAAATAAAGCTGGGAAATTTGTGCTGAGAAACACGGAAAACGTTGAAAATTCCTGTCCTGTGACCATTACTGTCGCAAACTGCCAGGTTGGAGTGTGAATGAGAAATACATTTTAAAGCAATCTGTAGTACCTAGCTGAGGTCGAAAGGTGCTATGTAAGTGCACCCCATTTACCATTTGACCAATTCAGATGCTCGCATCTTTACCAAAACATTTCTTGGTATTGATCTTCACAGAAAATGATGGCTGCTGACCTTCAGATCTGAAGTCGGACATTCTCACTTAAGGCAGAATTCCCTTTCACTTCAGCTTTCTGCCGCCTTCAGGACTTTGTAAACATTTTGAGACATTTTATTCAAAGACTTTTGAGAACTGTTGGATCAAATAAACAAAATAATGAGCAGGTTAGCTTGTACTTTATTTATGGCCATAATCCAGCTTTGCATTTTGATTATATTTCAAACAACAATTATGAATAATTCAAAAAGCAAACACAAACAAGCAATTTTAAGCACAAAGCAGCACGATGAAATCTGTTCTCAAATCAGTGTTGTTTGTACCCGCTTTTCTCAGGTTACTGGATAAGTACAGCCATGATACAATAGCAGTTCCACAACAGCTTGGCAATCAACACAGCAAATGTGCAGTAGCAAATAAAACCATTTAACCTCTTCAACCTGTCTGCCCTGCAGAGGCAAATACATAAACATTTGCACATACACATGCAACCGGGTGTGCACATTCATAGCTGCATAGCTGAGGAAGGAGAGTGTTGCATTCAAACTGGACACTGCATTCCCCCAGCTGAATCTCATTATTTCCATACCATTTCTGAGGCAATTACTAGGTGGGGAAATGCTAGCTCTGTGTTGGGTGGCCTTATTTGTTCCAGGGTTATGGCCATTTCTCAATGTATGGGTCAGGGCAACTGGCCAGTTCTCATGTGGTGTGTGCTTGGTGTTTATGTGCTTGCAACAAATAGAGTTCGGGGATTGCATTGAGATCAGTTTCAGTGACAAAAAGCCAATGTCTAAATAGTTTGTTGGATTGTTACGGTGGGCTGAAGTGTCAGAAAAAAATCTGCGTATGAACTGAACACAGTGAGGAGGTATTTCCAGTATTGTTGCAGTTGAACACTCATGTTAAAAAAAACAAAAACAAAACAAAACAGGAGAAAGAAATTTTCTCAGCTTCCAGAAACAACTGTAGCAAAAATACACTTGCTGTAAGTTATAATGTTAGTACATCTTTATATTTAGCTCTTCCAGTGAATGTTAATCTTACTTTACTTTTTAAATGATTTTTAATGCGCCTCATAATAACCCTTATGCGTAGTAAATGTGTCTCCTGTGAGTGGAGTGTATACAGTAGTTGGGTTCACTCTTCAGACCTTGAGTTTAAGTATTATAAAGTAATAACTTCTGCAGCACATGCTGTCAAATATTAAAGCCTTTCATGGGTACAGTATGGACTGAGCACTTCCTTTTGCTACCTCAGAAGAACTATTATAAAATAATAGGTGACTTCTTTCATACAAAGAGTCCCCTGTGGTGCTATATTTCATTTATAGAATTATTCTTGACACTGATGAGGGAAATGATGATTGAAGGTGAATTACAAGCAAAGTCTAAGGAAGGAAGCCCATATAACTATTCAACTATTTCTGCTCCATCAATAGTGTTTTACAGCTGGTACATGATCAGGACCTGCAGGCAACACATTTTAACACACTAAGAAAATTTCTAAAGGAAAGGGTAAATTGATGAGCCAGACTAATAAGACTAAAGCATATCAAAGTATTGTGGCATTACCACTCAGAGTCCAGTTTGCTCTAGAATTCCAGAATAGCAAGTTACCAGGGAATCAAGGAAAGCTACATGATTCAGTTAAACAAAAAATTAGTTTTTCACGACCAAAAATGCCACCAAAATCTCCTGTTCTAACTCTGATTGACTTATTAATTTTATTGTATTTTGTAGTATTCAAATTATTAGTATCTTGCAGGCATGCACAGTCCAATGTAAAATCAGATTTTTTAAAAAATCCACTATTTTCCATCATTCCATCATTTCTCACAGCACTTCATTGCCTTAGATGTGCACAGCCTCTTTTCAAGGGTATCCTGACTCAGCACTTAATCGCCGGGAAATAACTTTCTTTTTCTTTCACTGGGAGGAAACAAATGTTCCAAAGTTTTGACCTTTAATTGCAACGCTTCATCAGAATAATTAGTGTAAGCAGCATTACATTCTGACAAAATTTCTTCATGTGTGCATTATGAATGTTTTTGGAACTCCAAAGGACAATGCAAAGATCTGAATGTTGAGGTGAAACATGTCATTTCTTCAACATTTCATGTTTAATGGGGGATCAAAATTGTGGCCCCATGGGACAGCTGTGGAGATGACTTTGCTTGATTCTATTTTGTATCACTAGGCTAAAGTTTTTACTTGACAGCTGAAGTCAAAGAGACACTTGTCACAGCCATGGTAAGAATCTCAGAATTGAAGGTGAGGCAGGCCACCACAAGTATCCCACTGATACCACAGCCAATAAACACTTGCTGCTCCCAGCTGGAGGCAAGCCAATGCCACAGGGAAGTAGCTGGATTAAAAGGTCTCCTGAACGATTGATAGGGCAAGGTAGGCTCAGCAAACCATGTACAATAATGCATGCTGCACCCCCCCCCCCCCCCACAAAAATGTGGAAAAAAATTTTTTTTTTTTAAAAAACAACTTTTTTTGTTAACAATTTGTTTTTTTAAAAAACAAAAA
>VUQK01000660.1:22435-45302 GCA_015106715.1 Bujurquina vittata | reverse complement strand
GGTAGACAGAGGTTTGTTCAATGAAGCAGTTGGAGACAAAATCTGGGAAGATGGGTAGGCGGTTTCTGACCGTCGTAGGCTCGGGTG
Source organism: Bujurquina vittata (assembly GCA_015106715.1). Classification (NCBI taxonomy): domain Eukaryota; kingdom Metazoa; phylum Chordata; class Actinopteri; order Cichliformes; family Cichlidae; genus Bujurquina; species Bujurquina vittata. Next base: position 45,215 of record VUQK01000660.1, on the reverse strand, counting down.
GAAGGAAAAACCCCGCAAACCGTGACAGTTTCTGAGTTGGCGGAGGAGAGGGCCATTCCACTTGCAGCTTATCTGCATCATGGTGAAATAGCAAAAAAAGAGACATGTCGTCTTGGCGGCGGCACACTGAGCCGATGACAGGCTCTCCTGCTCAGCCTTTGACAAACCATGCAGATCCAGGCCAATGTCCAGCAGATCCTCATCATCCTGGCAAGTGGCTAGCTAAGACTGAGGCTGGCCAGCGCTCTCGCATGGTTCTGGCTCACTTTCGGCTAACCCATCAGTGGCCTCCATGTGGTCTGCCAGGCTAAATGCAAGGATACCAGATGGGTACTCCTCGCTTTCGGATCGGGGGAAGCTGGGATCCCAGACTCGGAGAAGTGGGGGTCAAGCCGTGTGACAGCTGTCCTTCCCAGCACTTTTTCCACGAAAGTCACCCATCTCTCTAGGGTCGAACACCGAAGCTGGCGGCAAAATGCACAGACATCGGGCTCAGTCAACACTCTCCTAGCGTGGACAATCCCCAGGCAGACGGGGCAGCGTTGTGCTGGTCCTTGTCATGCAGAGAGAAACCGCACCCCTGAGGACAGGGGCGAACAGAAGATTTCTGCTCTGCTCACATTGGTCTAGTAGCCATGCTAGAATGCAAAGGGAAAATGCTGCACTAACACCAACAGGGGCAGTTGAACTAACTTTGAGCCAACAGACAACAGAGCTAATTAGCAGTAGCTAGCTAGCTGGCATTGGCAGAGATGTTCTTAGCGAGGTGAAGAGCGTAAGAACTGAGGGATGACTGTGATGACAGTATATATACTGTGTATGTTCGAGCAGAGCCACTTACAGGTCATCACAGGGTCATCTGCCTTAAAGGCGTGAATAGAGGTGTCTTCAACAGGACACACAAGGGCGTGATATCCCAAACTAAATGTGTTGTACTGAGTGAATCGACTGAAAGGGAACAGAGCTGTGAGGCTGTGAGGTTTTGTGCATTCATTTAGTAGTTATATATGAGAAAATATGTTCTGTCAAAAGACATTTTCATTAGTGTGGCTTTAGATCAAAATAATATTGGCTGAAAATTTAGTTTGCAAGACAGGATGCAACAAGACATGATGGAAATTTATAAAAGTGTAGCACGGGGAAGCTGAAGAGACAAAAAGATAAACCTAAAATTTTGTCATACAAGAAACAAAAGAGATATTACTTTTTCCTTTGTGTGTACAGTGAGTCGTTAATCAGCTGAGTGTCTTCTTGTGTTGGCTAAAGTATGCACTGGTAGAAACATGTTTTTTTTCTTCTTGCCCTCCTCTTCATCTATAAGCAAACCGAGCAGCAAGCTACGAGTGCGCAGCATCTTCTTGTGTGGACTGGGCTATATTATAAAATGAGTCAAAATCACCACTTACTAACAAAAGCAAAAAAGGGTTGCAGGCTGGAGACAGACACATATGGACGAGGCATTCAGCAGTGAGAATTTTCAGAGCAGCCAGCACTCCACAGCCAAGCACATTAAGTGGAGCAAACATAAGCATGTGTGTATATAAAGAAAGTGTGTCAACTAAAGAACTGTGTGTACAAACCACAAGCTGGGAGGACTCACAGTGGTTGTGGTGACACCTGTCAAGTGTCAATCACTGGTATCCTGTGCTGTCACTGGTAGTCAATCGCCCACTTTGAAGAAAAGTTTGAGAAAAGTTTATCTTGAGACCCGCCCACTTTGCATAGTCAACAGTTTTTTTCTCCCATAAATCTCATTGACTTAACGTGGTCTCTGGTCACCACATCACTACAAATTGCTTCCTGTTTGGATGCAGCTAAAGAAATAGAGTCTACAGATATATGGTGTGAGTGGGCTATTCTGATATGGGCTATTCTTAGAGCTCTATTTTCCATTTTTATTGTCACTTGTATTTTCCCACACTCTCAGGGTCACCCCATTTAAAATTACATTGTTACTACTTTTTTCCTGTCATTATCTGCCCATGTTCTCCAAGCCAGTCAGACCCTAGTCCCTGTATTTTAAATTCATTGTGACCTGTTGGTCTGCTTTACATGACATCTGTTGTGCAAACCTCCTCAACCCCATCTCCACCTCATTTGGGTTGTCCGGGGGATCTCATCCTCTCCATCAGCCATGTGCTTACTTTGCTCCATCACCACCAGGGTCTAGACTCAGAGGGCTCCAGTCACTATCTCCTACCTTCATCTGTGATTTAGATCTATGATGTCTCACAAGAGTCTTGCTGCCAAAATATTTTTTCCACATTGTCATTTTTCTGTAATTTTGCTCCTTTCTTCCAATTGATCTGTAGATATTTACAGGGTACGATGATCATAACTGACTTCAAATCCATAAACTGTATAATGACCTAGAAAAACAGATACCAATACATAGAAAAGGATAATGTGTTAAACAAAACTGACAACATCCTATGCATCCATCAACAGCTGCACAAGAGTGCCCTTGAACTTGAACGATGTATTAAAAAATCCAGCACACTCAATTGTTGTAAATCAAGCCTGATAAAAACATCAGTCAAATGTCAAAAACAAAATGAATGTGATGCAAACCATGCATCAAGATAAGCTTAAGCAAAACTAAAACACTTTTTAAAAAAAAGAAAAAGAAAAAAAGAGCTCTGCAGAGAGCTATGAAGTGTTTGATGTTCAAACACCAAATACATCAGAAGGGAACCTTGGGGCCTTCTTCAACATTTTATATTTTGTATTTATTTTCAGATGTTTATAATTCTCTAGTAATTATATGAGCTTTATTTTCTGTCAAATTTAGTTTGTAATAACTGGATTACTTCCTGAAACTATTCAAAACTGAGTATCCAATCCGATTTTTGTTAACTCTGAAATGTTTTCAGCTGGCTCGCTCAGTGGTTAGACTGTTATAACAAAAACAGAGGGTCAAAGCTGCAAATGTTTGTATTTTGATTTACACTGGCTGGGATTATAAAGTCATCCCCCTCAGAGGTTGCTGTCCTTGTCCTTGTTGTTTAGACAATTTTCATTTCATACGCTGGCCTGTGACTTTCTGGCGCGAGGTTTCAAAATCTGTCCAATCACCATTCACTTTAAGGTATTACTTATCTGTTAAAAACACCAATATCTGTATGTAGATTCAGGTCTGAGCTATTGCTGCCAACGCTGGTCAAGGCTCTTTGGAAGCGCAGCGTGCTTGCCAATATGTGGGGCAATGACCTTCATGCACTAATGCTTTTCAATCATTTTAAAAGCTGAGTCTCACCCCAGCAGCCTTTAGACAGATAAGACTACACCTTTACAAGAGATCGTTGCTGCTCACCCTTGAGCCCAAAATCTGTTTACAGACTAAACACGTTTCCAACAAACTGCTTTACCTGCTAGAACAATATCTAAATCCATCACTCGCTTCTGCACAGCCACATTTTTTAGCCTTAAAGTGTGAACTTGTGATGTAACAAGAAAAAATAATGCTAAAAAATGATCACCTCATTCCCTTCTGTGATTATACATTTAATTTAGGAAAATACATTGATGTCCTGCTGTCAGTTCTTCTGAGCAAGGTCCTTGTGGAAATAATTACAGAAGCCATTTCATATTTAAGATTAATGACTACTGAATATCCATTTAGGGAGAGCATTAAAACATACATCACAAGCAATAGAGATTAGTTCCCTGGGATATTTTTAATATCACTCCCACTATTGAGGCATATGTAACACACCCACACATGCTTTCCTAAACAATACAAATTCCATAAAAATATAATGTATCCGAATTTCTTATCTCACCTATCAAGAAGAGTGCTCACCTTTGCAGAAATGGCATTTCAAATCCAAGTTATTCGCTTTTTAGAGATGAGCTTCTTCATATTCCATTTTAAGATGTGCAAAAGCTCATGCCAGCAAACCCATGTGCATAAATACACCATATGCTTCCATAGCAACATCACAGGCCAAAACCAACATGCATATACACATTATGAAGCAATGCCTGGGTGATGCCTTTTAAGCATGTGCTTTTGCTTTGTGTGTCATATTAGAGGTTGCACACTGTACCTGCTTATGTAAACAAGCAGAGTCGGTAGACAATGGCAGCAGAGCACCTCCACACCACAAAGCTGCACTGTGTAAATCCCTTTATATGATAGAAATATGGCCCCTGCATCCTTTGGAAAGCTGACCTTGGATTCTTGTTTTGCACTTAGCTGCAAGGATTAGAGGAAATCTTTCACAAACACACTTTTTGCTCCAAGAGATCAAGCCCTATTTTGCCTCAGCTTTATTTTAAAAAGAAAAACAAGGCTACTTTTGAACTGCAATCTTTGCCTATTGACATAAAAGCCAAATACTGTGCAAGGGGATGATTTTTTGCTTATCTTTTTTTTTTCTTTTTTGTATGTGTCTGTGTTTGTGCATATGTATAAAAAGTAGGTCGAGCTGAAAGGCAAAAAAACTAACTGATATTCAATTGTGTGAATAATAAAGACTTCCCAAAAGTCAAACTAAACTCTTGAGCAATGTGACCTCCCCTTAAATTAACAACTGTTTACATGAGAATGTTTTCAAGTGAAAACGGTAACATTTTGATGGCCTGCCGTTTACACGAGAACGATGTTTCCAGTCCCTGAAAATGATAGAGTTTGAAAATGCGTTCCACTGGCACATGTTCACTACTGTCTCTTTTTCACTAGTACCTACTAGTGTGACTTGACTCGACACGAGTTTGCATGGTCTTGTTTTGTTTTCATCACAACTGAGTACCACATTAATGTGGGTGAAGCTGATATAGCAATGTGGGCAGAAGTCTTTTGAAGTAATTTGTCTGCGACTCAAAACACAACACAACAATGGATGCGATAGTGGCAAGCTAACAGTGGCTAATGCCAGTTTACTATCGTCATCATGCAAAAGTCCCCTCCTTCTCTCAACGGAGACGGTCGCATCTTCTCTCTCTCTCCTGCCCTCCCCTTCCTAACCCGCTCTGCTACTTTCTATGAGTGCATCGGTTTCACATTGACTGAATAAGAATCAATATGGATCTGGCAAACTGGGCCCTCACCACCACTGATCATTTTTTCCCCACTATGAGATCGGGAAAAGGGGAGCCCGCATGTCCTAGTGGAACAGACCACGTTGGATATGTAGTCGACTCGTTTCGCGGCTGTGTGTCTTTCAACTCTGTCGGTTGAGGACGTGGAAGACTTATACATATTTGGCCTTTTGGTGGCCTTTTGGAGGATATCTGCTTTACTAGGAAATTAAGAGAATCTGGGCAGCAGTTCGGCATTTGGCGAAACTGCACAACCAGACGGATGGGCTATGCAGAGCCGTACAGACTCAGACTCAGTGCCTGATGGACCTGAGCCACAGGCTGGATGGGTCATCCACTGCACCCTAGACCAAATAAGAGGGAAAAAGTCATAACAACCACCCCCGCTGAGCAATTAGCAGCCCCTTTTATACCCAGCTGCTGATGGGCCACACCTTGCTACCACTCTTGCAGGAGTATTACACATTTTCTCAAACACAATTAAAATTCGCACGCAGTTCTATATAAACATTTATAATTAAAACAATCACCCAACATTGCCTCTAAAACCAGATCTCCCATAAAACCATTCCCTATACAAAACCCTACAAAAACACCTAAAAAATCCCAAGCAACTCCCCCACCCAGTTTCCTCTTTGGTCTCTCCCAGAACCTTTAAATTGTGTTCAGACACCTGGGGACAATTTGCCTGACACATCCTGGAAAGAAAAAAAAGAAGAAACAGGAGAGTGATTGCTACACCACGAACCCACTTGCACTAAATCAGCACCCATACAGTACCAACAGTCACTACAAGTTTAACACTTCTTTAACCACATGTCAGTTATATTTGTGGCTAAACAACGATTCTTTATTTTACAGCCTCTGCCTACCACACCCAAGTAGCTGCTCAAGCGCCTGGAAGACAGAACCATACAAATTATTAAAATACTCAATAGTCAATAAATAATCAATGAATATTTAAGAGTTTTCATTTTGTTTGTGTCAAAAAGTGCCGAGTGCTAAATAAAGTACAAATGTGTCCCAATATTTATACCCAAAATATAAATTACTTTTAACAAGTAACGAAAGATCTCTTCATTGCACCTGGGATTGATTGTGCTGGCGGCACCCCAAGTGGCTGTGGCTGCAGACACCCACCTCCCCTACAGTATGTTAGTCTAGTCTGTCCTACTCTTGGATGGTTGCTCTGAACGAATTTCGTTGTATGTATGATGATTAATTTAGTTGTATGTACAATGACAATAAAGTTCTATTCTGTTCTAATGGATGAAGATTATCATAAGTATTAAAATATGTATGCTGTGTCTGCGTTTCAGAATGCTCTCTTGTTGCAAAACTACCGATGCAAACTGTCAGTCTGGGCATTCATCTGAGCCTCCCAGTGGTTTGCATGCCTCCATTTTCTTGCTGTCGGGTTTTAAAAACGTCACGGTTGATTCTGGTGAAGGAGTCGTTCTCATGACTCAGCGAGTGACAACATTCCCTGGCCAATCAGTAGCATGCTGTTCTTCGACTTCACATTTTCAGATCGCCTTGGATCACTTTGAACCCCTACTGAGTGGCTTCTAAAAAAGTACCTGGTACCAGGACCTAATGGAAAAGCCTACAAAACATGCCGAGCTGAGTCGAGGGAGATGATGACAAGCTTATTTTGAGCTTCTGTGTTGACAATCAGGTTTGCCATCACTGGAGGTAATCTTGATGCAAAGAGATATCAAGATGAGATTCTGCAGCCAGTGGCAATCCCTAAATCACCACAGTCTGGGAATGTAGACAGGGGTTTATCAGAACCTACATCCAAATTTTGGGAGTGGAGAAGATGGCCTGGCTGCAGTCCTGACCTCAACCTCATTGAACATTGTGAGATCAGCTTGGCTGTGCTGTTCATGCCAGAGTGACTAACATAATCACACTGGCTGACTTGCGACAAATGCTGGTTAAAGAATTGGATGGCATCCCACAGCAGTGTGTGGCCAGCATGTGTAGAAGGTGTCAGGGTGTTGTGGCTGTGTATGGTTCTTCCACGTGCAACCGAGATCCCTTACATTAATGACTATACATACATCGTAACTTTATTGGTTGTCTTTTATTTATTTATTTTTTATTTTTAACTTTAAGCAAGAAAAGTAATCATGGTATTAAAGTACACTCTAAAAGCTTCAGAAAACAGCTAAAACAGGCAAAGGATAGGATTTTTGGTTCTTGTTAATAGTTATTTTTTTTAAATAACTTACAAAGTAATTATTTAATATTACACAAACTATATTATCTAAAGTTTAATGTAATAGTTATTTATCATTTAGTAACAATAGTCTGTTATAAAGTGCTGCCATTAGTCAATTGCAAGAGTACAGTTTGAAGCATGCCATCATCTCCCTCATTGTGAGCAGAAACATGGAACGGACTTGATTGCCTTTTCACACACAAGTGAGCTGGTTCAACAGCATATCTAAAATTTCAGATATTTTAATATATGATACTTGAAAAGCTTTTATCTTTCTTGAGGGCCATTTTCTTGTATTACACTTACTTACTTACCTTAAATTAAATGTACAAGTGGCTTTTTGGTGACTAGTAGCACTGTCCATATTGATCATGGTTCTGAATTTCAAGACCACAATCTTTTGCCTTTTCAAAAATAAGGACAATGAAAGCTCTTGTTAACAGACGTCATGCACACACTGAAAGCTTACGTGCTAAAGCTCAACAGCTAGAATACTGGGACAGGTATAAACAACCCTGGCATAATGAATGCCTTTGGCAAAGTCATAACTGAAAAGATTTTTATTTGTTATAAGGCATGCTTTTATGTTTTCTTTTGGATATTGAAGGACAGGGACGTGTTTCCTTTGGTACCATGCTTACATATATTCCTTACTTATTGTGTATTTTATAGTGATACAATGGGTGCACTTAATAGCAAAAAAACACGGCCTTTGCATTTATTACTTAGTCAATGAAATAGTTAACTGAGTATACTTTTGGACAAAGGGCTTAGAAGAAAAGGTAGCTGCATATGAAAAGCCGCAACCATTCTTAGGGTTTCCCCACTTTCTGAATACCACTTTAACCCCTGATTAGTCTCCTTGTTGTGTTTAGGTGTGGAGGCAGAGTCACCCTCTACAATATAGGTGACAGAAAATAGTTTTTTTGTTAATTCCCTTTCACAGCTTGTGTCCTTAATAACAGATTCAAGCTGAATACATTCATTAGACTTTAGATCGGAATAATGTTTGTATTCTCATGTAATATTTTATTATTATATTAGTATAGCGTGTTCATTTAGCTTTACACAAAGGAAAAAATACTAATTATGATGACACCACATTTCTGTCCCTGTCTTCTGTTTCTTTTTAAAGTGCTTCAAATTAAAGTGTGCCCAAATATTTTGAGGATAAAGCTGTCCAGATCGCTATTTGTCAACGTGATGGCTTCGAATGTCAGTCCAAGTATTTTGTTCTGAGAGCTCAAACAGAGTTTACATGGATTCTCCAGAAATACAAACAGAAATTCCAGTGTAGCTTCTTTGATTTTAAACGGCTGGCCTAAAGGTATCCTTTGGTGAAAATATGATCCACTTTTGACAGCTTGTATTAAAAATGAAAGCGTCCAACTGGAGGGAATTGTGTCTAATTAGACAAAGAACAGTGTGTTGCCCTAAAGCACGAGAAACCAATTATGTTGCAGGTACTGAAAATACACAGATTGTTTCACTCAACCATTCTTTGAGAAGCGATTCATCAATTTCAGATCAGGTAAAAGCAGACACTGTATCAGATAAAACTCAAAACCTGACAGGGTATAATGTTTGAAATGCAATCGCTGTGATGAAAACAAAAAGATTTTAGACTTTACTGGCATACCAACAACAGTCTTGTTTTCTTCCTGTTGTAAACAGACAGACTCACAGACATTAACTAAATGGGTTTTCTGCACATCATCTTTTACTTCACATATCTCCCTTGTCTTGCTGATGGATGAAGTTTCACGCAGTGAAGAATATTCACAAATTAAGAAAGCAAGTACGTAAGCAAGCAACTGAACAGGAAACATTTCCCATTAGAGCTTGCTGAGAGGTGTCCCTTTATTGTTCTTATGCAAATAATAAATCATTTTCTAATGCTTTACATATTTATCCTCTCCAACAGAATATGCAGTAAAACATCTGAGATGTTTTAGACTGATATAGGAGAATACTGTAAAACTGGTAGACGCAGAGCTTCGGCCTCTATAGATTGATGTAAAGAAATGCAGCTTCCTTATTCTGTTGTACTGCGTTCTAATGGACGAAACATAGGCAAAGATGACTGAATTCTGTCCTTTTGAGTGATGTCGTAGACTTGTAAATGTAAAGCAACTGACTGAACACAGATAAACAAAGAGAGTCACACATGGACTGATTGTTGCCAAACTTTACACAAATTCCAAATCCCAAATTTTTGATTTGATTCGGAATTATGTGCACATTATAACAACAAACTGTGTACATGTCACATTCTCCTTAAAGTAGGCTGTACTGCACTTGATCTGTAAATATTTCCTTATTAAAACTATGTTGTATAATAACTTCAAACCAACGCTTTTGTACTTTAATCGAAGAAAGTCTTATAGCAGCAAATAAAACATCAGCAAGTCACTGTAAAGGCATCCGAAATTCTGGTAAGCAATGCTATTTTCCCTGTTGGCAGCTCTTGACTGCACTGAAAATATTATAAAAAAAATAAATAAATAAAAACCCCACTAGCTCGCCTGCATGTCTCATACATCTTCAGTCATGCGGAAGGCCGTCCGTCAGTTTTACTGCACATCGGCTTCCTCTAAACGCAGCATCGATGACTGATGGCCGTAAGTGCAACTAGATAACTACGGCCGGGGATGATAAAAATGTGAAAACACACATCCTAGACAGGAAATTGGCCATTTTGGAGCAATTGGCACAGAGGAGCTGAAGTGATGGCACTTCCTTCAATGCTCCTTCCTTGAAAAGCATAGATGTCTAGTCATCCGCAGGGAGATAGTTACAGTCCACTGGACATATTACCGAGGTACACAAATCTAATAGATCTCAGTTTTTACTTCTTAGCCCTTTCTTCTATTTCTTGCTGTAACAAGGTCAAGATCGCATAAGCCAGTCATGGAAAAAAAAAAAAATCGGTCAATATCCTGGCGTTGTGCCAGTAAAAAAAAAAGTCAATCGAAATGAGCAAGTGAAAGGTATCTTAATGTGTGGCAAAGTCATGAGAAGTCATGACATAAAACAATAGCTGGGTAAAAGTGGGGCAGTGAGAGGGGGGGAAAGCGACTGCCTATGAAAATGGATCACTGGAGGTGGTGAGTAGAATATTAAAAGAGGCAGGCAAGTGTAAGAAATTATGATGTGACTCACCTGTATTTCACGGTGACTTGGATCTGTGAATATCTGTTTCATGTTTTATATTTCATATACCTTTGTTATCACCCCTTCACTTCAAGTCACAACTGAAAGCAGTAAATTAAAATGCACCAAATTGAGTGACAATAATAATAATGGCACAGCTGTGCTGCAGGAGGAATAAGCACATTTTAGAGTTCACAAGTTTTAACAGTTTCCCCCTCGGATGTTTGGATGTTGAGTTACTGTGAGACGTTATTTTTATGGGGGCAAGAGTTAACCTCTCTTAGCAGGTTAGAGTGCAATGGAGGAATTACATGCCATCTCTATATAATCTGACATAAGCAATTCTAACCAATTAAACTTGATTTTTAATTGGACAAATGAGCTTTAATGCATCTCCAACTGATAATTTTATCACTCAAATACAGTACTTTGATGCTAAATATATAGATTATATAACAAAAGGATGCATTTTTTCTGCTAAAATGTTTAATATTGTAGACCAATATCATTTATAAACATTTTAGTATTAGTCAAATGTTTTAAGATATTTTGTATTATATTGAAGCAAAACCTCTCTTTCCCTAATCTTAATCAAAACCAACATACAGCAGGAGCTTGGATTGAACTACAAACTCTGGTGCAAGAGTTGAATGTCTGTTGCAATACATTTCATACATAGAATGCTTTAATCACAACAAATTACTATATAGTGATTACATTGTAGCTACATGTACCTAATAAATGAGTATTCTATAAATGTGAAAACAGTTTAGTTGTAGTGAAGTACACCAGGGTTGCATCAGGAGGATTTTCTTACTGACCAGCTGTGACATATTTATTTTTTGCCGTTGCTGAAGGGAGGCTACATCCACTGCAAAGGGAATTGCAGCAATCCCAGCAAAAACAAGGTAATTTATGTTTTAATACACTATTTAGCTTTATTTTCACAGTGAAATGGAAAGGTGCGACCCAAATGCAGGAGCTTTGCTACAATATATGGTAAACACTGACAGCTGGCAGCAGATGATGATGGTAAAATTAATCCTGTTTCCCAGAAATTATTTTTCCATCTATTTAATGACAGAAGAATGAGTAACATTGTCTGGCTTACTTTTTTTTTTTTTATTAAGAAATTAGTAAACTTTTTCAGTAAGATTGTGTGAGAAGCTGTGCAACTATAGAAGTAACAATAAGTGTACATAAAATATTTACTGACATGAAATTTTGTCTTCCTACAGTTTATGCTCATTCACTATGATATCAGCTAGCAACATTATAGTTTAGGCAACTGCACCATCATGTGTTTACTACAGCAAAGGTTTTTTCCCCCTAAAATTAAAGCCAAAATTTGCCTTTTAAGACAACCCAGACAGTAAGGACACCACCCAGCACTAACAGGGACTGAAAAACAAAGCTTTTAAAAAGATAAGGTTGGATGAAAAAGTCACTAATGTTTTAAAAAAACACCCATCTGTTTACGAGATCTGTAAAGCCCATCAAGAAGTTGCTTCTCAGCTGTGAAGTATTAAGACTAATTAAGTCAATGAGATAAGAAGATCAGCTAATTTCAATACTCAGAGTGTCTCTTCTGGTTGCTCTGCGATGAGATGTCTTTGCTAAGTACCTATTTATATCATTTTCACACATCTGAAATGGCAAGTTGTTTTGTTTTTAATAATTTTATTTACTGTGTGAATTGTTGTGAGGCCTACGGATGCGGAGCATTTTACTGTACTGAAGTTAGGAGATGATCTCACCACTAAAGTCCGATTCTTTATACTGTGTGATGATCAGCGTGAGTTTTTAATAATTCTGGTAGTGGAGTAATACTCACAGGCAGTAATTGCTGACCTGCTGATTCCAAAGGGCCGCCGGATCTGCTTACTGTGCAGAAGGTGGGAGGCTGAAGGTGTGAGATGAGCAGCGTCTCCCCTTAATCCACATACCCTTGCAGCATTCCCTCTTCACTTGATCAGCCACCTGCACGAACCAACCAACACAAGAAACCTTACTCCCAAGCATGTTATACAGATAGTGTATTAGATAATAAAAACATTATTTATGTGTGCATTTTAAGAGCGGAACTTGCTGGAGGTTTTAAATCATGATTATTTTTTTTTAATCTGTGAGTTTTTTTTGAAAATGTGGGGACTGGACTTGTATACAATATTTTAATTGATATAATGTGTAAACTGTGACTGTTGGTGCTCTTTAAAACTGCGACCTAAACTTTCTGTCATTAGCTGGCAGTGGAAACAAGCTGTGAAAACAATGCTGACATCATTCCTTTGAAGGCAAACACATCCTGCAGACATGGAACACCATTATTATTTATCCGGAGCTGTGCTTCTGGTCACTTGATGAATTTCAAAACAAAAAGTCCAATATTTCTGTTTAGTTTAACTCTGTTTTCATCACTACCAACCCCTGAGGGAAATATCTGTATCATCAGCTGCTCCTTGCACCACTATATTTACCAGCTAACTGTGTCTTTGTTGTTTGCAGCTAGGCAGGTATAGTGTACAGTGTGCCATTACTAAAAGTAATGTGTTGTTATTGCCGAGAGAGGTGGGAGTTAACCAGAGCTTTAAAATTACGGCCACAAAACCAGCACAATTAAAGACTTAAGCTGAAATGCTGCATAGAAATGATTAGAACTGTCTGATAATTCTCTGTTACTTCCACACTACAAAGATTCACATGCACACACTCATACATTCCATTGTTAGCAGAAAAATAGAAATTACATAATATAATAATAAAAAAATAAAGATTTTAACCTTGTGTTGATAATAAAGTTATTCAAAATGTTTCTGCGGACTTCTGAGTCTTTTCTTACTGCTGGCTTCATCAATGAAGATTAATGAGCCCGTCCCAGAAGAAGCCATGCGAGCCCAAATCATGACATCACCTCCACCGTGTTTCACAGATGAGCTCGTATGTTTGGGATCACAAGCAGATCCTTTCTTTCTCCAAACATTAGCCTTGGTAAAGGTTCATCTTTGTCTCATCAGTCCATAAAACTTTGTCGCAGAATTTCTGAGGCTGGTCCTCTTCTTCTTCTTCTTGCTAATGACCCATCTTTGCATCTTCTGGTGAAGCTTCTGTACTTTTGTTCATGAAGTCCTCTGTGAACAGTAGATTGTGGCACCTCCACTCATGCCCTCTGGAGGTTGTTGCTGCAGTTGTTTTAGGGTCATTTTTTACAGCACTCAAAATGTTTCTGTCATCAGCTGCTGTTGTTTTCCTCAGTCTACCTGTTCAGCATCTGTTAGCACAGCAGTAGTGACTTTCTTCCTCAGGATGTTCCAAACGGTTGTATTGGCTATGCCCAATGTTTGTGAAAAGACTGATTGAGTTTCCATCTTCTCTCGGGTTCACAGTTGCTTGTTTTCACCCATAGACAGCTCTCTGGTTTTCATGTTGGTTGCTCCTCTAACTATAAAGATAGACATCCGGCGCTATTGATCGTTTGAATATTCAGTGCAACAGGGCACACCTGGGCGACAAAGGACACCTGACAGTCACATGTTCCAATACTTTTACTCACAAGGAGAATGGTTGGCTTCAGACAAAAGGTGCTATCTTCTGAACTACTGTATATATCAGATCCAGATGCAAACAGCTGGAAATGAAAGCTGAGATGTTGATCTTTTGTCTCATTTTTTAATGTCAAACCCAAATGTTTTCAGTCTACAGCAAAAAATAAAGAGATTAGCCTCATTGTTCCAATACATTCGGATGGGAGTGTAAATAATAAACTGCAGATAAAAACATGAAACAACTCAACAGTGCCTATTATTGATGTCTACCAATAACTTCACACTGAAAAAGCTCTTCCCTAAAGTGTACGGCAGTATTTAGTTTTGCTTTTGGATATCACATCAGAAATCCTGCCAGTAATAACCACATGCTCCATTTCCCTCTCTGTGGGTGAGAGACGATGAGACTTTGGAAATGCCAAAGAGATTTTGAGCATTTCAGAGGTGATGGAGACCAAAGTTAATTTGTTCCTTCATTACATGAAATAAGTAAAAGCAGATGAAATTATTGGTGGTGAAATTATTAATATTCATGCTATCAGTAAGACTTGATTTTGTATTACAGCATTTTACTGCTACAGCTTGTAAGATCAACTTATGACACATTTGATCCATAAACATGAAGGAATTACAAACAAAAATCAGAAAATACACAAACATACACACAAAAACCCTGCAAGATATGTTTATCTGCAAAAAAAGAAGAAGCACAGAATTCAATGACCGGCAAATGACTTGGCAAACATTTGATCTTCCACATTCTACAAACTATCTGACGCATTTAAATCAGGAGGCATGTAAGTTCCCTTTGATTTCCTGGCTGGGAAAAGTCAGACCTTGGATCCAAAGCAGAGTGTTCTGGTCCAAAGCATCTGTGCTGGTGTAATTTGTCTGCTGAGTTGTTGGCAGTAACAGAGACACCTTGTTCTTCCTCTGCAAGATGTTCTACATTTCATCTGCCTCATTACTCGCAAAACAATTAATTTCAATGCATAAAATTTGGTTTCAGATTATTTACTAGCACCTGTGAAAATGTTGCATAATGAGTGATACAGTTAAGAACCAGCAAAGACTGTGGACTTACATGATTATTTTATCTTTGCTATACATTGCAGAATTCAGACACAAACTATGAGCTTCTGTGATTAAAAAAAAGAAAAGAAAAAAACATACAGCCAAACAGTCCTTACAGATTTCTCCCTCTCCAGTGCCTTTAATTAATGAGATATTGAATTATATAGATGTGGAGTCATAAAGCACAGCACAATTGTACTGAATTGTGTTTATACTTTGACTAATTCTATAAGCCGATAGTGGCACATTTTACAGTGTTACCATAATTGTAGATACTGTTACTATGAAATGAGATCCATCAAACTGAAATTATATATAGCTGTCATTAACAAAAAAAGTAAGTTTGGGAATTTAAAAAAGCAAACGTATTTAATATTTAATTGACAGTGAACAATTGTGTCCTTTTTGACCCTTAATTCTGATAACAAGCATAATTGCAACATGATGTGATATATTAAGATATTTTAACTAAAGAATCCTTTTAGTATTTAAACATTAATGGCATTACTTGCTGAATAAACTTCTTATGCTTGGCTTCTCTCTAATAATGAATTAAACCTGGAAGTCATTTCCACATGAAAACTGCTGACGGGTATTTTAAGAGTGAAGCAAAGCTTGATAAGGGAATTAGTCCATTGTTGTGAAAATGGTCAAAAAGATTCCTTCAATGCCTTCACAGTCACAGAACCTCCATAAAATCACGTGAAGCAGTACAGTACCAACACAACATGCCAAATAACAACCCCTGTATATGTTGTCTCTGGAGTATAGCCAAAACTCAAAGGCAACAGTAATACCTCACTGACATATCATGAAGTCAGTGGGAATGAACAGAAATCACAAAATAATCTGGAACCCCCCCTCCCAGCTTCTACCTGAGCATCTTTGGGAATGTAATTACAGCTAAAAGTCAAAACACATGCACTAACCCCATACAGAAACCAGGCTACCGGGGAGAGAGATGATGAGTCACTGATAAACACCATCTGCAGAGCATTTAACATTTAAACATTTAAACTAGAGAATAGGGAACTAAATTAAATGAAAAAGTAGGGCACGATAGACGTCAGAGTTCTTATGTAACTCTTTTCAGTAAGCTTGACAGGAAGGGAATGTCAAGGTTAAGAATATGATGGCACACATAAATGTATGCACAGTGAATTACATGTCAACATAACAACAAAGGCCTGGGAAGAAAAGGATTTTTCCAATCAGCTCCATGAACAATAGAAACTTTTTCCTGCGTGTCAGTGACAAGATTAGACGCTCTCCCCTTGTGCACATGGATCACTGACTCCTCGGGACTGGCCGCATTGCTTTAGCATTCCTTCCCAACGCAGAAAACATTTCTATTTTCAACAGGGTTTGCTCTCACCACAAGACAGGTAAAAGTATCACCTGTGTGGTACATGCCCCCCAGGCATCCAGAAGAACACATCAGGGCCTCAGTGACTAACAGGTATCCTGGGGAGTTTACCTTACAGTGGCATGCACAGTGGGTAAAACTGATCCGACCTCTATGCAACATTTTTCAACCGTCCCTGTCTAAAACTTTATTCCCATGGGCTTTGTGAGTCCTTTCTCTCAAGCTGTAAATAAATTTGTGGCTTGTGCCGGGAAAGTACGCACAGTTCCTCAGCAGAGGCAACAAGCAGTACAACTATCATTAGCTCAAGAAGATCAAGAGGTAATAACCTATGCAAATAAATTCCAGACTTAGCTCTTAGGAGCAAAAACATATTCATAAACAAATAAAACTATGTGCTAAAATGACAGCTATTAGTGCACGCCAATACCAAATCTGGAACATCAGTTTGAGAGAAAAGTGGGTTTTTTGTGCCAGTAATAAGGCCTTTTGCAGTTTTTCTCATCTTTTTGGCAGGTGTTATTTCCTCTAATTAGATATAATCGTTAACCAAAATATCCACAAACAAGTTATTTCATAAAAAATAAACAAACAAAAAATTAATAAATAAATAAGGATGTTTAGCTTCATAAGCATTGGTGAAAATCACATTTTCATAGGCCCAAATTTATTTGGCCTGCTGTGCAAATAAGAATGAAGAGTTATCTCTCTCAACAATTAACAGGCAATGGCTTTGAGCTGTCCTTGAGCAGAGCACTTAACCCTAAGTTCATGGTTGGGATTCTTCTGTGACCTGTGGTACAAAGACGCATACACATGCAGCCAGACAGGAACTGATATTGAGGATTTTTGTGTGTTTAGGGGAAAAATTTGAGTAACTCTGAACAATGGGCACTGGTGCAGTTATTAATTTTATTTGTTTTAGTGAAAAGGACCATCTGTCAGCATGCAATCAGAATATACTACAAACGATTTTGGATTTAGTCACATGGATTTAAAGGTTTGTAGTAAAAAAATGTCATGCTTTTTCTAATTCAGTTTTTTTATACCAACAGTTTCACAATCCAAACATTAATCTCATCCTTTTTGTTGTAGCAAACTTCAGCTCTAGCGAGGAGTCACTATTTGTTTTTCAATCTTCAATGGACGTCTTGAAGTTGAGGGTGATAATACTACATGAGAAGATCATGCAGTAATTATCCATTTATCTAAATCTGGATCCATACACAAAAGCTAGAAGGTTAAAAAAATCTATTTAGTAGCACCTCTAAAACTCAGTAATTAGTTACAGTACATCCTGTTTTCTTAGCTCCATGTAAAATATGAAGAACAAAAATGTCAGCTGATTATTTTTACTGTGCAAAATCTGCCTGATAGAGCCAAGTCAGCCGTTTTTGCTTTTTACGCTAAGCTAAGCTAATGTGTTTGCACAGTAAGTTCACATTAAACAGATTTCACAGTGTAACCAATAATCTCGTCAAGCGTTTGGAGAACGAAGGAAACAAGCCTGTTTGCACAAATTTCAGACTTTTCCTTTGATTGTCATCCATTGTTTGTCTCTACTAAACAGCACAGTAATAAAATTTGGTCAGAGCATAGCATTAGCCAAAAGAAAACTACAAAGTTTTCACAATGTACGCAAAATCCCACATTATCACCGTCTCCTGGATTAAAAAAAGGAGTTAAATTCAATCCCTACTGCAATGGATAATAAAATTCACAAAAAGAAAAATGTATTTGGTTTGTTTTCATATATATTTTTTTCTTTTTGCTGAAGCCACAAAAACAGGGAGAAAAAGCTGAAAACTACAGGGTCATGTGAACCACCACTCAGATGGGTCCAGAAACGTATTTCTTCTTGAAGTAATTAAGGACTTAGGCCTTGACAGTGTGACATTTCACCCTTTTATTTTTATTCAGCCAGCTGTGCCCCAGTGCAGTGGAAGTTTAATATAGAGTGCTGCTCTAGAAAGAAAAAGTTTGAAAAAGACTGTAACAGAGTATTAGTTTGTTTCGTTATTTGTTATTTGACTAGTATGAAATACAGTATGAAATCACCCTGTAGTTTAGGGAATAACTGATAATTTTCAGTAAATATGGAAAGTTACATGAGTTCTGGGCATTTTAATTCATAATCATGGTCTCATTTTTGGACTTGATTGAGCCAGCAGTCACAAGTGTGGTGCTGGTATGGGTCAGAGTTTGGCATTAGATATCTCTGTGCCAGCGTATTAATTATTATTAATTTTATGTGATTCTGTCTCCTGTAGATCAGCCTTTCCGCTTTCCCTGGCTTTCGGTGAAACATTCAGCAACTTTGCAATTCTGAATAACTGAAAAATGCGTCCTGATCTGTGAAGACATGTTCCAGATCCTGCGCTATAACATAAATGGAAGATCTGAAGGTCCAAATCAAATCGATGCTCAGCTGTTTACCTGGGAGTATGTAATGTATGTTCAGTATTTGTGTGAGCAGGGGTGGATGCAAACATATTTTATTGTCAAGTGGGCCGTGTTAACCCATTGAACTTGAGACCTTAACAAAATAAAACAATAATAGCATGAGCTTTAAAGTATACCCCCACCCCCTGCCTCCATCCCAACCTGTTTGGCATCATTCCAGTAAATTCATTTACCCGTTTGATTTGTTTTGTTGAGCTGGATCTGTAAGCTATGATCAAACTGTGGCATGGGCCACATAACCGCAGCGAATCTGTCTGAAAAGGAGAGGCTCTGTTTGTGTCACCACATTTTCCTCTTCCAGTCATGAAGTGGATGATTGCACTGGGCTTTGGTTTTGGCAAGAAAAACAATGGGTTTAACATGTGCAATTTATTTCACCATAAAATAATGTTTCAAACGTTAATGGAAACGCTTGGTTACAGTCTTGATTCTGCAATGTTCAGAATCACTTTATTTATTTATTTATTTTTGATCTCTTCCAACATCCAGAAAGAGAAACACGGAAGTAATCAAATTTGAATGATTTTGATTTCCAGTTGTATTGATGCTCTGACACCCACCAAAACTGTTCTTACTGAAAGATTGCAAAGACTGGGATGAGAATCCAGACACTTTCCAACTAAACTTTTTACTATCTGCTCCTTGTATTCTGTAACAATATCAGAGCTGTATGTAACACCAGCACAGTGCAAAAACACAATCCAAATAACCACATTTGACCTACCACAAGGCAGCAAAAACCCTGTTGATATCGAAAAGCAATTACGTTCTCCCCGAGTCTTTGTTTCCATGGTTTACGACTCCTGCCTCCACCCCTCTCCGCCTTAAACCTCCAAAAAGAAGTCTGAAATAACTGCAGTGACCTGATTGTAACATCTATTTATTCTATCCATTTATGAGGGGCAATTAACAAAATTGCAACACAATCAAGATAATTAGGGAAACTTAGCAAAGTTTGGGTTGGCTGGTTTTAAGTTTGTGTCAGTGAGTGAAAAGACGCTGCAAGTGCCAGTCGTCTCGTTATTGCCGTCTCCACCTCAGTGGCAGGAGTTTAACGGGGATAGATGAGAGAGGTGTCCGGGGAGCATGGCAGGTCCACTCTAATTAATGGCTAAGTAATTTATCAATTACCCATTTATGAGGGGCAATTAACAAAATTTAACTAATCTAATCTTAATTGTCGTCTTGTTTGTTTTAAATGTGCTTTCTACCTTCCCAGGTTTTACTGCGCAGCACTTGTGAGAGGGCCAGTGCTGTTTAAATATATTACCACACGTTTTGGTACACCATGAGGAAACTAAGCTCTGTAGGGATTTGCCATTTTTACCCGCCCTGTGCCAATTTATAGGTAATCCATCAAATAATTTGCCTCACACAAGCAAATTAATCTTCAGTGGATAATTATAATATCATTAAGGAGCAGTGTATCCCTGAAAATGATGCCTAAATGTTTTCATGAATCATTCCATCTGAGGTGAAAACAGAAGCCGCAGCCTGACACTGCAGAGAAGTTCAGCTTTGTTAATTTTGTCACATAGTACATTAGCACAGAGATTTCTTGGGTCATGAAGCATTATGCTGAGTTGACTCAGGATGTTATTTTCCATATGGTCTAAATTGGGCACCGATTTTCACAATAACAAAGTTTAAATTCAGGCTCAGTGAGTGTGACCTGCTCAAGCAAATTTTCATTACCTTTAAATCTGATTAGATGAGTTTTATCCATATCATTTATGTTTATAGTGTAAACAATGCACCGCTTTATTCTTTTTAATAAACATTTTACATGTTCTGTCTTTCTAAATTTACTTCACTGTGCAATGGAGAGAAGAGAAATTTCTAACTATAGTTTGACTTCATTCCCTGTGTGATAAATTAATGAGAGTCTCAAGGCTGCCCAAATGTACCTCTCGTCTTTGTACATGTCAGAGCATTTGCTCTAAGCGAGTGAGTCACTCACAATGAAATCTCCAAATGTGACACATTTGTCAAATAAATTCATTTCAGAATTTAGAACTCATCCACAGTGACTGCGCATATTAGACAGTCTCCTAACTGCAGCACCTCATGCAGTCATACCAGTAGATGGTCTCAGTCTTGTAAGTATTTGCAAGTTTTATTTATTTATTTTTTAATTTTGTTATTTTCCTAATGGGTGTCTGCCAATAATAAAAGTCACAAGTATATTATTAGGAATTATTCTGATGGGATTAAGTTGCTAAAGTTCTTAGTGTCTATCAGACAGCTGTGGTGTCCTTTCAGCGTAAATGAGCCAGAATCTCTTTGAAACAAAGTTAATTTAGCTTTGCATTTGGGCAAGATGGTTTGCGTTGGACTCTGGCAGCAGAGAACTATTCTGACAGTTTTAATGAGGTAAACAGTCTCTAGATATATTTCTCCCTTTGGGGTCAAATCAACAACATCACAGGAAAGTGTCAGTCTGGTATTCATCTCACAGGAGGGCGCCGAGACAAGGCCATTGTCAGCTTTTACACCAAATAAAACAGAAGAAAATGAAAAGATTGTTCTATTTATGAAATTAGTTTAAAGAAAATACACTAGATTAATGCTTTGCATGCAGGGGGAGATTTCTCTGTGACTGACTTTGACAGCTCCTGGGATGCCTTTGGGAAAATTCACAACTTAGCGGAACGTGATTACACAATTAAAGTGCACAGTTCATTAATGCATAACCACTACGTGCATGTGCTCAGAGTGTTTTGTTCTGATGGCTCTCTTGACAGACAACGCATGCACAGTTCATGTTGGCCCGTGGACCTGCGGTCCAGTCATGAATAATAATTATGATGCCAGGAGACACAGGAGGTCATTACTGCAGACAGTACAGTGCAGGCTCACTAGTGCTGTGAAAGTGGAAATAGAGATAACAGAAAGGCCATCAGAAAATAACTAAATTAATAATGGTATTTTTCTTTGATATTGTAAAGCAAATGTCCTGATAAAACTGAAAATACAGCTACAGTCTGGTTCAAGCATAGCTTGATAAATCAAATAGATTTGCTTCAGTTTTTCCACATTTGCATTTTACAGTGTGTTTAGAGGCACGCTGCTTCTTTCCCTATAAACAGAAATTAAATATTATAACAAACGCATTAAAACCACAAATGGTAAATGCTTCATTTTTATAGCATTTTCCTATTCTCATGGTGTCTTTGCGTACATGTAGAAGATGGTCTCAACGTTAATTTGCAGCATCATAGCAGCTGCTTCTTCCATCACTGCTGCAGAAATAAAATCACCATGAAGGATGCCGTGTCCCGGCCAATGCCAGATGTTGATGTGACGTTACACACAATCTCAACTACACACAGGTCCCAACCTTGAAGCATCCTCATGAAAAAAATCAGCTACATACACTCCATTGATTTCTGCTGACTCAGTATCACATCTGCCATCACTCCATCACTAGTGTCATTGGTGTCTCGCTCCTCTTTACACTGATTACCAGATTAGAAGAAAACAAACAAAATCAAGCTCTGTCCCTTTTTTTGAGAACAAACACAAGTAATGTGAGGGGCTGATGAAGCCATTCCACACTCATTTAACAGGGATTTTATGATGAGACCAAGTCACAAACACACAATTTGCTATTATTCCTTTATTAACATAAGAATTATATTAGCTCTGAATCCAGACACAGATTTGACCATGTAGCACCAGAGGCAAAATAGCCACATTTATAAACAGGGGCATTTAATTTATAAATTGACTGAGGCGTGGTCCAAGGAAAATAAAATAAAAATAAATAAATAATAAATAGGCAAATTCTACAGCAACAGATGGTGTGAAACTACTTGAGATTTAGTGCATGACT
This sequence comes from Bujurquina vittata, assembly GCA_015106715.1. Classification (NCBI taxonomy): domain Eukaryota; kingdom Metazoa; phylum Chordata; class Actinopteri; order Cichliformes; family Cichlidae; genus Bujurquina; species Bujurquina vittata. The sequence continues at coordinate 22,512 of VUQK01000660.1, read as the reverse complement.
AAAAAAAAAAAAAAAAAAAATAGGGGGCAAAGAGGTGGAGGTTCTTTATAAAGAAAAATAATAGTATTTTTTTTAAT
>VUQK01000660.1:3874-15811 GCA_015106715.1 Bujurquina vittata | reverse complement strand
AAAAAAGACAGGTGTGTTGGGAAGAACAATATTCCCTGTGAGGGGATTAAATAAAAGCTTCCCCCCCCCCCCCCCCCCCGCCAACACACACACATATACACACGCACACACATGCACACACACACACAAACAATGTAATCTTTAATACTACCAACTCATTGCATATAATGTTTTACCTTTTCATATTTTAGTCAGTCTAAATGTTAAAACTGTCAATAAAACAATTCTAAGAAACAATTTTCATCTTTCTGACAAGCTGCTCAAACTTGAACTGAAAAGCATTTTGGGGGCAAAAATAGGAGGGCTGTGATTACAAATGCACTGTCAGTGGATTCTTGTGTGGGGGGGGGTACCTTTTTATGAGGGGAATAAGCAGTCAAGCCTCCTATGGTATTTTATTAGGACTGTTTGAAGAAACTGATGCAATTCCCCCTCTGCTGTGATGTCAGTGATGTTAACTATCTGGCTTTCATCTTTTTTGGCTTTACTGCCTTAGCAGTCACAGCTGCATTTCTGCTTCATTTCTCCCTATCTAAGGATGTCTTATTTCTTTGTGTGTAAGGCAATGTGCTGATTTTTACATATCCTCTGGGGCTGCATAAAAGAAACCTAATTTGGCCAAACAATGTCAAATCCTCCTGTGACATGTACCAAGCGTGAACCTGCTAGATCAGATCAATTATGAAACAAGTAACATCAGTCATTGACTTTCAATACGAACTTGTCCAACAGAATTGTCTCAGCTGTCTGTCTAAGCCTTCCCAAATCAAAGTCGTCCTCGCTAAGCCTTGGCACCATCCGTCTTTGCTACGCACAAGGAAACATGGCATTTGTGGAACTTTTGCAAGGTTAATTCTTGAGAAGGAAACCTTGTTTTTTCTGCACATCTCACTACTGTAGAAGTTAAACAGTAAATATAATATTATATTACTGCAAAATAAGACAAGAACAGAAATGTGTCTTTTATTTAATTAATGAAACAATTCACATGAAGTCACATTATTTAGATCTTAAATAGGTTTGACAAATCACAGTCCTGTCAAATCACTACTAGTTCTGTTGCCAATGAAGTCCCTTAGAGACATGAAACAAATAGTTCTGATATTTATAAGTAATTTATTCACTTTATGAGACTTCATATGTTACACAAAGTAAAACAGAGCACAAACAGAAAATAATACTCATTTACAGGCAGAAACCCGTGTAAGACCTTGTAAAAAAAACAAATGAATATGTGGACTTTGTTTCTTTAACTTTCCAATTGCTGCACAAAATTCCCTTTGATGAAGTTTGGGCTGTCGATTGAAGGTTAATGTGGACATTTCATTATACTAAAACGTTTAATCCATTTTGGTGGCGAGTCGAGCACAGGATCAAACAAGCTGTTGATTAGACAAGTGACACAGGCCAAGGGCCGATTTAATGTTTTACCATTTCAGTTTTCAACTTTTGGTTAGTTTCCCATCAACATTTGGATATTTTAGTCCAAAAAAAAAATCATTTCTAGTGAAGTTCAAGGGTATTTCTCTTGTCCTTATTATTTGAAAAGCTGAACTGAACAGTTCAGCAATAAACTGAAGAAGAGAGATGGTACAACATTAGAGTAGATATATTATTTGACTTTTAATTAGATATTTATTGAGACATTTGCTTAGTTACTTATTACTTGTACCTGCTTGGAAAATAAGACATTACCGCATGTAACATTTAAAAGTTTAGGGCAATGAGATGAAAAGAAAGGCTGCAGAAGTTGTGAATTTGTGGTGTTGCCTTGTTTTGTAATAGCAAAACATAACAATTTATATATACAAAAAAAAAAGAAAATCAAAATATACCATGGTCCTCTATTCATTTCCACAGTGGAAATTCTAATCCATCCATCCATCCATCCATCCATCCATCCATCCATCCATCCATCCATCCATCCATCCATCCATCCATCCATCCATCCATTCATCCATCCATGAACAGTATTTCAGTCTAAGGAAATTAGGCTATAGGGTATAATTTAAAAGAGGTATAATTTTATTTAAAATTAGCATAGGGCATGCTCATCATCATCATCAATGGAAAAATTGCAATAACTTTAATAGTAAGCATATCCATGGTAAGTTGTGTGTAAATTTGAGGGGGAAAAATACTAGAATCTTCTGATTGTGCTTTTTTCTACAATTCCATATTTAAAAGCCTCTTGTCATTACCATTGTTCCAGGTGAGCACCATTCTTGTAAAGAGGTAGAGTCCGACTGCTGCAGAGGAAGTCATAATGCAATGGGCTGATGGGCTACCCTCTGGCCTCGTGGCTGATAGAACTCTCTAAAGACAAGGGTATGAGCTTTTGTCTTTCTGCCAAACAATCGATTCATCCAAAACAAAAAGCTTTCACTGCTCTCAGCAGGTCTTTTGCATAAGTGGTCTTTCTTTTCATTTTGACTTTTTCCTTTTTTTATGCTCGTTGCAGAACAGTATAAGAGAAATTGAGTCAATTTGGTACTTTTTTGGGACAAGCAAAAAACAGAGTACAGAGCAGATAGATTTACTTGTGTCTGGTGCATGAGTGTTGCGTTGAATAGTAAATGGTCCATGCATGATTGCAATGTCAGTATGCAAATGCATACTGACCTGTGTGCACTTGTTCTTTAATAATGAATGTTGACTAAACACTGATACTTATACTGATACTAAACACTTGATTCTGAGTGTTGAACTTGCATCGGCAGCTTTTCACTGGAACGCTCAGTGAGAGGTCCAAAGATATTTATGAAAGTGAAGAAGGCCAAAATTAGGCTGAAAAATCTAAATAACCCTGCCAGAGTGTCAGGACTGACCAAATAAGCAAGAAGAGAACCAAGGTGGATGATTGCATAATCTTTCCTTAACAAAAACTTCACATCATCCAGCTGAATCCATGCTCTTGAGGAGGTAATGTAACGTAAATACAGAGGGCTTAAGGTGAAAAACACAAGAACAGGAAGACTAGAAAATATCTAAAAGAGCCTCCACAGTTCTGGAAAAAAAAAACACAGATGAAACCAAGATTAATTTGTCTCATGATCCAAAACATGCCGCACCATCTGTCAAATATGGTGGAGGTGATGTTACAGTATGGGGATGTATATCTGCCAGTGGAACTAGGCCACTTGCATTTACTGATCATGTGACTGCTGAGAGAAGTAGCAGGATGAATTCTGATGTGCACAGGGCTGTACTCTCTGTTCAGATTTTGAAAAATGCTGCAAAAGTGATCAGACAGCACTGCAAATCGATAATGACCCAATGCATACTGCAAAAGCAAATCAAGTGTTTCTCAAGGCATCAAATTGCTCTGTTACTCAGTGGCCAAGTCAGTCACCTGATTTCAGTCCAACAGAGTAGCTTCACTGAAGGCAAAACTGAGGGAAGAGAGACCCACAAACAAGCAGCAGCTGAAGGCAGCTGCAGTAAAGGAGTGTCCGAGCATCTGAAGGGAGGAAACGGAGCATTTACTGATGTCCAAGGGTTCTAGACTTCAGCCAGTGACTACATAATGTTTTCCAGCCAAGTATTAAAATCAACTTTTCATTGTTTTTAATTATCTTAGTTTGACAAATTATTTGTGCCTCTGTGAATGACTGTGGGGGCTAGGTATTAAAATAGTTTTAATCCCTAAATAGTTAAAACCCTGAAGCTAAAGCTGAAAGTCTGCACTTCAATCACATCTTGATTCTGTGATTGAAAATCCTCTTTGCTGTCGTGCATAAGCAAAATTACTGTTGAATTTCCCACTGCTAGTTTGAATGTGAGCGCTATGGCTAGGATGATTCATCTATGTTTATATGTCTGTTGGACCAGGTTGGAACATCTAATGTTTTCAGAGCTGCCTTAACTTTTCACGGCATAGATTCAACAAGGTTCTGGAAACTTTCTGGAGAGATTTTGATCCATTTTGACACGATAACATCACACAGTTGCTGCAGATTTGTCAAGTTCACCTTCATGATGGGACTCTCCCTTTCCACCACATCACAAAGGTGCTCTATTGGATTGAGCTCTGGGGCTGCGGAGAGCAGCAAGCCCGCTGTCATGTTCAAGAAACCAGTTTAAGATTATTGGAGCTTTTGACACAGTGAATTTTCCTGCTGTGAGCAACCATCTGAAAATGGGTCATGAAGGGATGTACATGGCCAGCAATAATACTCTGGTAGGCTTGGGCATTTAAAAGATGCTCAGTTGGTATAAAGCACGATGGATGTGTATTCTTTCATGTTTTGTTTTTTGTTGTTGTTGTTAAATTCTAACTCTACCACCCAAATGTTGCTGCAGAAATCAAGACTCATCAGACCAGACAACATTTTTCTCAGAGTGGCCTTCTGCTGCTGTAGCTCTAACTTGTTCATTAAGAGATGCTCTTCTGTATAACTTGGTTGCGACTAATGGTTATCTGAGTTTCTGTTGACTTCAGCTTAAAGCAGTCAGATGATTCTCCTCTGACCTTAACAAGCCTTAGAGATGATTGTGTGGGAAAAATCAGCAGGTACTGAAGTACTTAGACCAGCTCATGCGCAAGTCACTTAAATCACCTTTCTTCCCAAATTTAAAGCTCTATTTAAACTCTTGACCATGTCTTGAGTTGCTGCCACGTAACTGGCTGATTAAATATTTGCATTAATAAACAGGTGTACCTAATAAAGTGGCTAGAGAGGGCATGCATGACTCCACTTGTTTTTGTTTTTTAACTTCACCACTCCTACTTAAAACATGCATATTGCAGCCACCCCGTGCCTGCACACAGTCCACTGAAAACACAGAAGTTTTTTTGGCAGTGCCAAAACCATTCGTACTCATCACCTTGCCCACTCACAAGATGCTCCTCCCTGTGAGTTCACCACCTTCCCCAAAACAAAAATTGAAATTTAAGAGTGGATATTTGAACACACTTTAGGCAATTTCTGCTTATATTGGAGAGGGACAAGTGCAAGTGGACAAGACAGGACCTCCTTTGAACGAAAACAGCAGCTGAAAATACAGAAGGGGCTGTCAAAGAAATTTATATCAGACTAGGATTTTAATATTTTCAGCACATTATTGGAGGTATCTGTGCATAGTCTCAGTCATCCACTCATCTACTTGGAACAGAAAGTCTTTTAAATCAACAGCATTTACACATGTTGATACATAACAAATGCAGGCACACTTGTTGATAAAGCTTTAATTTGCTCTACACAAACTTTATTTGCACACATCTTGATGTGTTCATTATAGTCCTATTATACTCCTGTAATTTAATGACTGTTGAGCTATTGGTGCCTCCAGCTGATGTTGTTAGGGCACACAATTTATCTTCGGGGCACGACAATAAAAGGTAAATTAAAAGAAGCAATGTGGTTTATGATTACTCGAAACATAAAAAATTTTGCCATAATGATGTACATAACATCTCAAGCCTCTTGTCATACATCATAGGTATGGATTATCTGTCACCGCCTTTCGTATGTAACACAAGAACGCTTCCAAACTGTGACAAAGCCCAGCATGAAACGATTGTATTCAGTAGTTCCGTTAAAAGCAATAAGAGTAGTCATGGTTAGCATTCTGTGTCCTAGATTAAATTACATGAAATTTTGCGTATGTGACATTCATAACAAATGAGTTCCCTAACTTGCACTATGCCTTTCCCAAAGAAGCCCAAAATGTACGCAACCAGCTGCATTTTGATCTAAACTCATGTCTCAGTTCAATAGGAAAAACCTGTAATCACTCATCTGCCTGCTTTCCTGGGTGTTCAGCTTCAAGTCTATTCTTTACATCACTTCAGCTTCCCCCTGCTGTCAAACTCAATGCTGACATCATTGCTCTAGTCCAATCATCCTCTTGCCAAACTACTCCGAGCCAATCAGCCTCCACTCAAGGTAGTTCAAATCTCAGTGCTCTTCTGACGTTCTCCTTTCCAGATTCTCATCTGTGCAACCCGCCTCCTCCCCATCTCTGCCGCACCGTACTTACTCAGAGCTTGGATGGTACACTGAGTGACCAGGGTCACTCCTTCACTTATCTTCACCACCACCAGCATCTAGACTCCTGGAGGGGTCCTGTCCTAATTCCTATCCCAGCTGGGATTCTGTTCTGCTATGATGGGTCATCAGTCTAATTGCCAAATAGCTTAATTGAATTTTGTATCGCAATAAATCATGTTCACTTCTTCCAAATGATGCCTCCTTACTGAAGCAGGTAGCTGCTTTCAGAGTCAGACACAAAATTCTGTTCACATTATATGCAGAGTACATGGAAATGGATGTCATTGTTGAACTGTACTGGACAGAGATTTTGTTAAGGAAGAGGCTGTTTGTAGTAATCGGTCTGATCGATGGCATGTTTAAAAATCTCTTAGGCTACTGTTTTGATTTTAGAGTGTTTGTACTTCAGTCTCAATGCTCACCGCCGTCTGAGCAACAGCTTAAAAAAGAGAAAAATCTTTGATCAAGTTCACTTGGCATGTACACATAGATAGCAGGTGAAGAAACTGAGGCATTATGGGTAAGACCAAAAAATAATTTCATGAAAAATTTATGAAGACCAAAAAAAAAAAAGAGCTTAACAAGGAATCAAAAATAGATTTACCAGGTGGCTCAAAACACCTGTAATCAGTATGAGTGTAAAATAGCCATAAAAAGCCTCTATAAGGTAACAACCTGTGAGCACAGTGTGCCAGCTTGTCTCTGAGCACCCCGGTGGCCACAGATTAGTTAGTGCATCTTAAAATCCTCAAAGCTGATTGTGAATTGTGAATTTATGTAGTTTAATTTTCACAGGTTTTCTCTGGGAGCTCTGGTTTCTCCTGCCTTGTTAATGCTGTTTTGGCCAGGCCAGGACACTCTAACAACAGAGATTCGTAATCACAAGCGTTCACTGGTTAAAATAAAAGTTCAATAAAGTCAGATTTTTAAAAAAATCACCTAATTTTCATTTACAGATTTAGTTTATTTGTGGAATGGGATGTACTTCCCTGTTTTCAAACTCTCAATAAAACACAGAGTCACGCTGAATCCAACTTTTACATATCTGTGTTAGTTTGCTTGTCATCACGGAGTTGGGAAATGTTACTCCCTGCTCTGTGGACGATAAACTAAAAATGTCTTGGAGCCCCCATTTAAGCCTTCAGAGAGTTTTCCACAGCAATTAGCAAATCTCCATCCAAAACATGGGTCTCAGACTCTTGTGCTTATGTGACTCAGGGAAATTCGTTATAACCAATAATGCAATGCCCCACAGTTTAACAGACATTTAAGGTATTTAAATGTGATCATGCCTTTAAAAAATCATACATGCTGAAGGGAAAAAAAGGAAATAAAAACAAAAGGAGAGACAGGTAATCCTGGCTCATTGGAGAGATGCAAGGTGGGAACAGGATGAAAGACATTGTGGGAGAGAAGAAAGTGTGAGAGAGGACAGATAGACAGAGCTAGTTGTGAAGTGCACGAGGGAGGGAGTAAACTGGTAGAATGATAAAGAGATGGCACAACATCTAAGACTAGAAGCAATTCGCACTGTCCCTCCTTCCCTCCCACTCCCTCTCATTATCACTGTGTTCTAGCCAGCTTCTCTCTAAGTGTCAAGCATGAGGCAGCATGTCGCTGTTGTTGTTGTCAAGATTATTTGTGCACATAGACGCAGTCGTAGAGGAATGTGGGTATCTTCACTCTCGCTGCATGCAGATAGAAAGCAAATGTCTGTCAGTCAGCCTGCTGGGAAAGCTAGAAAATACAGTCTGAGTAAAAATCAGCACAAAGCCAGTAGGCACTTGGTGGATATATATATCGATCCGCACTGTTTGAATAGTAAACAAGAGAAATTCGAGCCAAAGAAAACGCCATCACTTTGATTAAGGTGAGCCCTAATGTAGCTCGTGGATCATATGGGATTGCTGATGTGCTCACTTACTGGATTTCAAATGACGTCTTTAATTATTTGCATTAATTATTAAAAATTACTATCTAGTGTAGCGGTAGTGTTGTAGATGCAGCCTACATCTTAAGAAATAAATGTTAGCCAATGTGAATGTCAGTAACTGTCTTTGCAACTTATGATTCAGCCGTTATTGATCGCTAAACATCCTTATTTACAATCATGAAGCAAAGCACTTCCACATAATCAATCCAGGTAAAGGTAATTATTCTGAATGTTAAGGAAACTTCAACACTTGTTCAAGTAATGCTCCTACACAACAAGCTCTCATACCTAAATGGATAAATAAGCAATTTGAACATAATAATAACTGTATGGGCAATTTCAGGTACTGCCACATTAGTGTTAATGTGAAAGGGGTCACATAAGCGAGGAGCTAAAAGATTTGTCGCCGCCCCCTCCAGTTTCCCTCATCACTTTATGTTTTGCCTTCCGCAGTGTGCACTGACTTTGTTTCTAGCCACGACAAACAGCTGTTTTCAGCACAAACAAAATAAAACAGAAAAAGACAGTATGCCACCTGCACAGCATCAAATGACAGAGACAAAATTAACAGCTTAGCAGCTAATAAGTGAGCATCTAGCAGGTAAAGAGCCCTTAATTTGCGTTATATAAAAGGCAGCCTGACACATGGCTCTAAATTATGGCATAATTGGGCTCTCGCATGTGTACTGAATGTGTATGTGTTATTACTTTGCTAACATGTTAGCCATTAGAATCTATTACGCCAATAACGATTTTATTTATTTTTTTCATTAAGGCAGTCTTTCTGCAGCCCCTAAAACACTCGAGAAGTAAACAAGTTGTTAAATCTCAATTGCCCCCAAATAAATGCCTTTGTTGTTCCGTTGCAAGGTGACTGGAAGCATTTTAGACACTTGGTCACAAATAATTGGCTCTTTTTGCACATTCACATAGTAAATCCATAAATAATTACACATCTTACTGAACAATATGAGGGAACTGATTAAAAAAACAAAAAACTGTAAGGCCTTATCAAGTCAACCCAGTGACTCTTAATACTGCTTTTCAATTATGCTGATAAAGAGGAAAATGAAAGAAACCATTAAAACTCAATTGAGAGTCAGCTTTGAATCCCAGATTGCATCTCACCTTTTCCACAGATGGAGGAAAACCATTTGAAAAACAATGAATGTATTTTGAAAGCACAAAATGTTGTGCGCTCAAACAGAAAAAAACAAAACGAGTGGTGCCGAAGAAGCTGATAAAAGGTGTCTGTTAAGATGCTGTGAAAGTACTTCAGTAAAATCACTCAGTCTCATATACAGAATACAAGCATTTATGCACTCAACGTTCAATTATTAAACCCCATCCTGCCGTAATACAAAAGCACAATTGTAATTTACCTCACTAATACTTTCAAATTTGCTGCAGTAATCTTTGTGTCACCTTTTTCCCCTCCCAAATCATTCATAAATTAGAAAATCAAAAAATGTTGTGTTTGTGAAAAATGGTATGGATTCATGCATATCAGCAGGTTCTTGTGTACAAAGGCGTCAGATCAGATGTTACTCAATAACGCTGTGTTTCTTTCTGAAAACTTTACAGCGCTCTGAAACCATTTCTTATGCCAAATTTCTCTCCTCGTACCATAAAATTGCTCTACTAAATCTTGCATGGCCTTTAGCTGTGTGCTGCTGTGTGTCAACATAATTATGTATGAGGACGGCACCCAACCTGCTCTTCATAAGGAGGCTGATTCCCGGCTCTTATTACTTGACTACATATTGATTTCATGGCGCGTCAGTGTCTGATCGTGATTCACAGGCGTTACAAGTGCTGCATCAACATTTTCACTTCACTGTGACCCAATATGACTTAATCGTGTCCTTGGGTCAGGCTTTGGAACATTAACTGGAGCCTACAGCTATCATTATCTTAAACTAATGATTAATATGGAAGTGAAATTGCAACCAACATGGCCTCTACTAATCATTAACCTTCAACAATGGATAAACTGCAATAGTTAAACATGCTGATAGAAACATTTTACCTTAAGATAGGCAGAAAGGCATAAAAATGACATTGATTGTACACTGACTTGCAAATAGGGCAAATACTGTAGGTAGTCTTGTTCTAAAAAGTATAAAGTACGTAACACGGATAAACAATTATGAAAATTGAAAAACTTCCACTCATGCTGGTGTTTTTTCCTAGTTGAATCTGATGGAATGATCGAGAGACAGAAAAAAAAAACAGGTGTCTTTAAACTATTGTAACCACTGAGTTAGAAAATTATTTAAAAAATTATATATATTACGTGATTTCTTGTAAGATAACTCAATTTTAAAGTGCCAGTTTGTATGATTATTCATTAATTACATATTGTTTTTCATGGATATAACTTTTTGTTTGAGATGATTGTAGAAAAGGATGGCAATAAAAGAGAGTATTCTAATTTTACTCGATGAGTATTTTTGAGTAAACACCTCACCCTGGTAGGCGGTGACACTGTCATGTTACTGTTGATGAAAGATCCTCCTATGATACCACTCTCGCACCAACAGAGAAGAGATGCTCTGCTGGAGGGGCTTTGTTGCTCCACCTTCTGCTTTGCAAGTCAGAAGATGTGCCACCAGTTTCCAGTACGGGGACATACCTGGTAAGCTCATTTTAATTTCCTTTAAAAGCTTTTGTGTGGTTGTTGTAGCATGTTTGCAATCATTGTCACACTGGAAATCCCTTTCTTGCCAAGGTCCCTGCAAATGGGAATCCTAGTTTATGTGAATATTTTAAAATGTAAACTTGAATTCATAGTATTACCTATAAAAGGCATTACCTCCCCGCCTTTTTCACTTGCACAGACCTTCATCAACAAACTCCCATCTTCATATTTTACTCTGCACTATCCAGTCTTTAAAATTACCAAGTTCACACCAAACACTGCTGGACCCACTCTGATTTAAACAAATTAATTCAGGTTTATTCTGCTGATAATATTCATACTCCATTTTTATGCCATTTTCTTTTTAATGCTTTTCTTCGTGGATACTGCCTGTTGGTGAAAAATGTCCTTCACATTGTGTGAGCAGTCGCTGAAACACCATTTTCTGTAGATAATTCTTGTGCCAGATTAGAAGTTTTTTAAAAAAAATTCAAGGTTGCTGAAATAGAAATTTGCAAATGCATGGCATTATTTGGGATAACAGTGCAGCTCTTTCAGTTTCTCCATACCACTGCTCCAACTGTAGACTAAATAATTAGCAGCCTACTGATGCCTTTGTGCGCTCACCCAAAGGTTATGAAATCTATGAAATGTTCATGTTTTTTATTAATTAACTTGTTTTTAAACAATTAGAATTATATTTAAATGACAGCCTATATATACGTGTGTGTGTGTGTGTGTGTGTGTGTGAGTGAGAGAGAGAGAGAGAGAGAGAATTCTCAAATGAAGGGCCGGCTACTTTGTGGAACATTTTCATTAGAGTCTGTAGCCTGTCCATTCCCTGTCACGTTGCCATGGAAACAGAAGAAGAACACAGGAAATACATTTAGATTTTCTCAGAGAACAAGTCAAGTTCTCAGACTGAGTTCCATGATTTTATTTTTAAAAATTATATACATATAACCCATACAGTTAGAGAAAGTAAATAGAATAGAATAGCTTTTTATTGTCACTGTCATTACATACAACGAAATATGGTCAGAATAAATACTCTACTAAACGAATAAGATGCACTGCACCCATTTCCATCTGATAAAAAATAGTAATATGGATGAAGTGCTGCAGAGGGTAGTCAGGATTATCTGTGATGAGTAAGACTGTGTTTAGTGACATCCTATCCTTGCTTCCAATGTGTCCAGTTTGCAGCCACTAATGGAGCCAGCCTTACAGATCTGTGTGCTGGTGTCCTCAGCTCTGATGCTGTCCCCCAGCAGACCACAGTAAACTACGCTGTGCTTGATCTCCAACTTTTTGCTGTACATATTGAATGAGCTCAGCATCCTTAGGAAAGAGAGTCTGATCTTCACTTC
>VUQK01000650.1:2276-15618 GCA_015106715.1 Bujurquina vittata | reverse complement strand
ACCAGGAAGATAGAGCAGTAACACACACACACACACACACACACACACACGCGCGCACACACACACACACACACACACGCACACACACACACAGAGTCTCTGTTTCTCTTTCACATCAACTCAGGTTGAAGTCATGAAGTCATGAAAACAGCAAACTTACTGAAGGCAATATTTTCTTATTTGGTGAAAACTAATAGACATATCCATTTTTCGGGACAATTTTATTATGACGGAGTGTAAAGTGTAATAATGCATTGCTGAAAGCTACAATGCCATCTTAAGTAAAAGAAAATATACATCAGCCCTGATAATATTGACATTTCTGGTCGGTGAATATATGAGTGCATGCGAGTGAGGAGGTGGCGGGTGGAGAGGGGGCTCTCTCTGCAGATGCAGTTTGCTAGTGATGTCATCGGATATTTCTCGTGTAGCTCTTAGTCATCTCTCTCACACGAACACGGGAGAAATGTAACCGATGCGGTTCATTATCTTAAATCCTACCACACCATAAATCACCACTATCACCTGAACTGCAGCTGACTTGAGGCGTGATAATGCTATTAGAACTGATGGCACAGACTTTCATACCAGGGAATGCGTTGAAAAATAAAAGCGCCGCTTTGCATAAAACGCTTCAATAAGACGCCGCTCGGGGGCTCGATTTCGATAAACAGAGCCTAGGGGGTTGAAAAAAGGAAATAAATACTTGAGAAGAATGAACTCACAACTTTGCACAAACACAGTGCTGCTTTGGCATTTCCAATATATGCAGTTTATCATACTGACTACCACAACTGAAACAACTAATTAGCAAGTGGCTAGTCTACTGAGTGCTGGCTCATGCACCCGTGGCTCTAAATTCATTTTAAACTGCTGTAGAAGCCAAAATATCTCCAGCAGAAGTCAATTACTTAATACTTAATATTTACTCAAAAAAAAAAAAGTGAATATTTTTCAGTCCATCGCTTCATTCAAGCACAGACTGACATGATCAAATGTAGATGAATGACACTTGTGATTACTTCTTCCAGGTTGCAAGTAAGTTATAAGCCAAAGATATGAAGAAACATAAAGACAGAGAGGAAGATAAATGCATTGACAAAAAGATAAATGCCCTATCGGACTGTGCAGTATGAAATCATAGGAACACAGAAGCAAAGGCTGATTTAGGAAAGCGTAAAGAGGAATATGGGGACAGAAAAACCAGCTGTGGCAGCACACACAGATGACTGCAGGAAGACGAAGAGAAACAGCTAAATAACTCCTACAGGCTTTAACGGCTCCTGTGATACTGATTTCAGCCACAGTCTGAAGTGGGGCCTGGGTGGCATCACCTCAGCTCTCTGTAGGAAGCGACTGGACATAACCTGATTCACGAATAATGTCACAACCAGCTGACACAAGATGGTTGTGACATTGTTGAGAGGCGAGAGGAACCCAAATATTTTACTTATGATTTTTAAGCCTCTCTGTCACAGTCTGTTTCTTTATAACCGCCTACACCGATTTTGTCGCCCAAATCTCTTCTCTTGACCTGGAGACACAATTCATGGTAATAAGACTGGGCAGGGAAAGAGTTAACAGAGACACAGACTTTATTGTGTATCTTTGAAATAGTGTTCTGATGTGCGTGTGCGTTCACTGAAAATCAGCACTAGAGGGCAAAAGCAGAAAGAAACAATACACCTCTAACACGTTTTTGTGTTAGCACATGTGTGCCTTTCCTGTGAAGTGTGCCCCAGACACATTCCTCACAGTGGTACTTTATGTAAGATACCGACTCTGGCACACAGCCAGCGCTGCCCTCTGTTACACTCCTGCTTCCCCGCTAAAACTGAAACTATGCACCTTTCCCAAACACCTTATCAGACCAATCCAGACAGCAGAAAGCTGGGCATGCATGCACTTAAGGTTCATGCGGAGGACTGTGCGAAGCTAGAAACAGATCTGCATGTCATGCAAGTTGTGTGTTTTTGCGCCAGAGGACTGACGCTGTCGGTGAAGAAAAAGTTCCACAGTATGATGTCTTATTACTTATAACATCAGAGCCTCTCCTAATTTTAGAGAAGAGTAAGTATCACCCTACACACTATGATTCATGAGATCCCCTCACTGCTTATCACTACACATACAGTATTGAGCAAATTTATATTTCGCTTCCAAGCAGCCAGACCTTCTTAAATATTTTATAAGTATTCTTGAGCAATAGTTCTCCAGGCTTTCTGAAGTTCTACTTTGGACATTGGCTGCTTTTTTTCCACTCATTTTCAGTCCAGTCCTTGTACCTGACCATTTTCAAAGGAATGCTTTTTTTTTTTTGGTTGTTTTTGTTTGTTATGCCACTTAACACTGACTTATGAGTCATTCAACCATAAAAAAGGCAGCTAACCCAGGGGATGAACCAGTGTTGTGTGTACAGTACATACTGTATAACAAACAACTTTGCAAAGAACCAATTCTAAATTCAATCTTCAGGCACTTTGTTACCAGCAACTCATCGTGAAAACATATAATTTGTTCCCATTTCTATTGTTGAATCCAAGAAGAATGCCAAAGATAACATATATCAAACTGTGCATAAAACAGGAATTTTGCACCAAAAAAGCTATTATAGGTCCTTAAAAAATACGAGGACAACAGAAGAAGGGTCAGTAATAAAAACAAACAAATTCCCATCCTTAAGGAAGGGAAACTGGGAGAAAAGTCTGAATTATGCCACAACAGATCTTATGGAGTGATGAATCCTAATTTGAAAATTTTGGTTCAAATGGTCATCAACATGTGCACAGAAGGTCAGGAGACAGGTACAACTGCGAGGGTCTACAGCCATCTGTAAAACACGGTGGAGGCACCGTCATGGTTTGGGCTGCATTTCTGCCGGTGTTGTTGGACGTCTTGTCAAAATCGATGGAATTATGAATGCAGAAACGCATCAGATTTTGATCCACCATCCGGTAAGCAACAGAATGGCAAACCAGCTTCATTTTCAGCAGGACAATGATCCCAAACTGCCAGCAAAGTAAAAGCATACCTAACCTACATATTGGCCTCCCCAGAGCCCGGACCTCAAAATTATTGAAGCAGTGTGAGGTCACCTTGGCAGAGAAGAGAACAAAAGGCAGCCACCGTGCAAAGAAGAGCTTCGAATGTCCTTCAAGAAGCCTGGAGAAACATTCCTGAAGAATGCTTAAAGAAATTACAAGACAGCTTGGCTAACAGGTCAGTCAAGATCTGGTGGACTGCTGATTTGCAAAAGTACTAAAAATTTAAGTGTCTATAAATGTTATTTTTTGAATCACATCTAGAGGATTTAATTTTCAAATTTCATGAACTAATGTCTAAAAGATCAGCCTCCTGAGGTCGTCTTGCGCCAGGCCGAGAATTTAAATGTGTGGCATTTAATGATTAACATTAGCAGCACATTAGCAAAATGTCCTGCTTGAAGGTGATTTAAGTCATATCAGGCAATGTGTATGATTCATACAGTTTTTGTGTGACAACAATAACAAGTAGGTTTTTTTTAGCTTGATCTTGGCTGTGTTGAAGAATAAAGGTGGTCATACCAAATATTGACTTTCAAGCTCATTAGAATTGTACAAATGCTGTTTTTGCCTTTCATACTACATTTCAATTTATGTTTGCACAATTCAATAAATCACTGCACCCATTTTCCTACCAAACATGAAGAAATGAGGGACTCGAGACCTTTGCACAGCACTGTATTAATACACCAGAAGCACACACAGACACACGCAACCCTTCATTTACAAGTCTGCTGAGCATGAAATAAAGCTTTTCAATCACAGTGTCTTTGTTCATAACAGTCTCATAATGAGAACAATCCATTTTACTGGTGGTGTGCGTTCAGCCCCCTGTAAAATGAGTAATGCTCGTCCACAAAATAAGGCCTTTTAAAGTAAGCTTTTCAATATTATACACAAAATTGAGCAGGAAATGAAGACAAAGGACCATAGCAACATATATTTCCTTAAATATAGAAAGTATCAGGATATGCAAAGTGATTACTTCAAAAACAGGATCTGCTGCACACATGACGGATCATTTAGACATATGCAATGCATAACAGTCTGTCATTCATGACAAACATAAAACATGGGCAGTGAAATGTGCGTTTGAACTCGCTCTGTCTCTGCATATTTGTTCATGGAGGCACTGCGGAGACATCTATCAAGGGTGCAAATAATACATAACACATGAAATAGGATAATGCTCTGGCTTGTGAGCTCTTTGTAGTCATTTGCATTAATCCACATTCAATATGGTTCAAAACAATTGAATGTTCAAGAAAAGGTCAGAAGTAAATGATTCTCTCTGTTCCCTAAAATAACAAGCAAAACACAAAGATGACCCTGGCACAGTTCCCCCAGTTGCGTACTAGTGCATACTGCTCTCTGTTTCTTAGTGCAGGCAACTTGTACAAATGTATTTTTTTTTATTCTGCTCGAAGGTCAGTCAACCCTTTTGGTTGAGCTGAGGTTAAGACAAAAAATTGTAGCTTACATTTAACTTCACGTGAGATCTTGACTGAGTCCGTATGTGGGAGTAAACAGCTTCATGCATGGTTTTTAAATTGTAACGTTTCTGTAATTCCAAAGTTCCCATGAAAATCTTTCCTATGCAGCCAGAGCAGTAAAAGCATTGCGTCTTCACTCCTGTTGCTCTGCCTGAATTTAGAAAGCCGAGTCAGAGCAGGAGGTGATGCCACAGATTCACTCTGCTCAGCCCTTATTTTTTGTCTAACTCCAAAAGGATTGTGCCCTAAATCCATCAATTCGCATAGCCGTGTAGCAGAAGCATGCCAATCCATTTCCCTTTGCCCTCCTAACTCCAGGCTGGAAACACTCACATACTAATCTGAATACACTACTGCAGAACAGATTGTCTTCAGTGTTGTACTAAATCTTCACAGCACAGACTGAGAACATCTTACATGGTTTCCAATCTGGGTTGCAGACTTGTTTTGAGATGGCTTTATTGAGATGTAATGGCGAATGAATGCACTAAGTTTAGAGAGTAATGCAGAAATTCTATGAACCCCCAACCAAAATTGCAACACATGCAGGGGTAATTGTAAGCAATTTCTTCACCTACAAGCACTGTAACAACATCTCATAATCCCAAATGAGCTACCACCGCATGTGTGCGTCGTTTTTCCACAGAAAGTTGGAAATCACAGCCTCGGTGCACAGGGCCAATCCCTTTGATTCCAATCCTTTAGACCACAGGCTAGACTGTACATGGTGCATCTGTGCAGCCTGCCATGCCACATGATGCCAATTCCCTGGCTCATAACCTCATAACCTCAAACTCAGACCAATTACAAGCCAGGCTAAATGTAGTGCAGTGGAACAGATCAGGCATGCTGCGTAATTCTGCAGAAATACTACAGTGCAATTCCACTGGCTGATGTCGTGACCATCCCAGCAAAAACTTGATAACATGCATTCCAGCTGCCAGCGAAGATAAGATGCTGTGAGATCCAGAGATTTAGAGCAGCACTCACTATGAAATGTATTTTATACAAAAAAAATGCGCACCCAGCACTTTACCCTACAACAATATTTCATAGTACAAATCTAACAAATCACAGCTGTAAAAATGTAAGACTGTTTAAAATTTAGTGGTTGCTATATATGAAGATTTACAGTGCATCGGACTGCAGTACGTTTCATATGGTTCTTCCATACTTCAGTTCTGGGTCAGAGCCCAGTATGTGACCCTCACTACAAGTTTGTGTTAAGAGAGAACTGGGAGCCATTTGTTGCACTGCTCAGCATGGTTTGGCTCAGTGTATGTGCAGCTTTTGGGGAACAGTACAGAAACTGAGGAAGTGCGGGAGCGGATTCGTTTATGGACCCGATATACTCTCTCAGAACAGCTTATTGGACAGTCCAGTAGCTTTGGAAACCCCCTGTCATTGATAGATATACAGACAGGCACACTTGTAGCTTTAAAGTTTGTGGCTGTGTGTGTGTGTGCAATATATGCCGGTAATGTTCTGACTGGTGCTTTGCAGTGCAGCAGTGTTACTGACACCCTTTGCAAGGCTCCCAGAATAGTGCTCCCTCAGAGGGATGGATGTGCCACTTTATAAGCTTTTTGGATAAAAGTTAAGAGAACCGAGGCAAAAAGCAGGGCACAGGCCACAGACAATCCATAAACTATATATAAAGGATGAAAATAGCCTCTGTGATGTTACCCACTGGTTTTGGAAACCTCAACAGCACAAACATATCCGAGAGGTTCCGTGCAGTGAAACAGCGTCAATGCGGCCAAACAGACAAGTTATACATCAGCATCCTACTGGGATCGTCTCTATCTGAATGTATACCATCATGTTTTTGGGGTCGGGCTGTAGTTATGGAGTCTTCAGCCAATGGTATTCCAGCCAGCATTCTGGCTTTTGGTGCTGTTTGACAAATGTGACACCAGGCAGCAAGGTTATTATAGTTTAGTAAAACTAAACTTAAAGCGGGAACTTTGAAAAAAAAAAAAAAGTGGAACAATTTTGTGAACTTGGAAAATTAAAATTAAATTAAATTAATTTATAGAGGAAACAGTTGTAGTTTCGGTGTTTCTTAATTTGGTAAAAAGTTCTTCTTATTCCTAACATTCGTTTCGATCTCTCACCAGACAGCATAGCACTTATGATACTCTGAGAATTGGGGTTATGCAAGTAACCTAAAGTTAGTTGTTTTGATGTCTCACTATGCTCTCTGGTGAGACATCAAAACGAATGCTAAGAAAGAGAACTGGGGTTACACAAGTAAGTTAAAGGCTTTGATGGGCATGGCAAGGCAAGACTGTGAGCCAACTGCTTTCAAAAGGTTCTTTTTATGTTGTAATATCTAAACTTATTTTCCTAAATCTCACCTCTGGCATCTGCCATAAGCACAATAATAACTAATAAAGACTATAATTAACACCAAAAAAACAAAACAAAAGAAAAACTAAACTAAAGCTAAACAATTTGAAATGACAAACGCTAAAGTGAAACAAACCCAAACAAACTTTGAAAATTAACTAAAACTAAACTGAATTAAAGTCAAAATGAAATAAAATCAAAACTAATAAGAAAATACAGCATTACAATAACTCTCTAGGTAAGTCATTTTTTTGAGGGCAAGCTCAATAAGCTCCATATTTTTATTTTTGAATCAACTAGAGTAGCTTTGCATGATTTGCAGTTCAAAATAACCCTTATTTATCATAAGCCGGATGCTGGCACCGCCCCTCAGTTCATCCGCTGTCCGAAACACGCTGTTCTGGCTCCTCTCCCTTTAAAACAAGCTTTCCTTTGATTGGCTGCCTCTCAATAAAAACTCTGAAAAGCCAGTGGGTGAGCCACCTGAAACCTAACCGTTCAGCTCATGAGGATGGCTTGCACATACATATAACGTTCAAACAATATTTAATAAGAGCATTCACCATTGAAACACTAAGTGCAATAGTAAGACAGAAAATAAGAAAAAACATTAGAGCTACTTAAAAATAAAGAAAACAAAAAAGACTATATATATATATATATATATATATACACACACACATACATGTCTACAGCATGCAGTTCGTACACTTTCAAGCTGAACTCTTGTAGTTATTTTTGCAACATTTTCCAAGAGGCTTAAAAAAGCAGCTTTTAGCTCAGTTACCACATCCATTCACGCATCAAAGAGATTTATCATGTATCTGCCGTATGAAGTTCCCATGTTGTGCTCTATTTCTGCTCATCCCCCTAGTGTGTAAGGGGATCAAGCTACCATTCCCTACATGTTGTTGTGGGCAGTAAGAATGTTTGGCCTAGTCTCCATGACAGGCTGTTACAAGCAGGGCAGTCGTCATGTCCCTGGTGTGACAGCATCAACTGGGAAGTGAGTGTTGCCCCGGTGCAACAGGGTGATAAGATAAACAACTGCGAACTCCACGTCTCTCTCGCTCTCTCTCGCTCTTGTTCTGCCTCTCCGATTTTTTCTGTCTCTTCAGCTGTGTATCGCCTCCATTTATTTATTTCTGGCTCCTTCATTGACACACTCGTGCGGCAGTCTATCTCACATACAAAGCCACTTCTAGCAGCCTCTGCTCCACTCTGCTCTAATTCTGTGACCTTCATCGAGAGTGGGCAGGGGCCTGGAGACTGTGGCGAGCTCAACTTTCATCAGGTTTCTTATATTGTTGTTACAGTGTGGATTACAGCAAAAATAACACTTTGCTCCAACCGCAACCCCTCAACCTGGAGATAACCCCTAAACCTAACCAAAAAAAAGGCCATGAATAAAACATAACAAATGGGAAAGGTAGAACGCAAAAAAAAAAGTTATAAAATGCTGTTCGGCACATTGCTACAAATAGTGCAATTCTTGAAACAAACCACTTAAATGCAACCCTTCACCACAATGAGACTTAAATAATTTATAATAGAGATTAACACAGGAAAACCTAAGGGATGACAGCTTGAAACTAAATATATCCTAGAGAGTCAAAACTTGCTGAATGAACAACTTATCATACGGCACAAACCACGGGACAAAAAGTTCTCTAAAATCTTGTCCAAGTCATGCAACAAATATAACCCATACCCTAAATATAACTTTTATTTAGCAGAGTGTGTGAGCAGTTAAGGGGCAGTGCAAAGACAAACAATGGTCAGCAGTCTTATGCAAGCCAGTGATTGTGCATGTGAAGGCTATTTCATGGAGCTGGTTTTGAGGCTGGCGAAGGGTACAATCAAAGTTTCAATGCAGGATGCTGAATTACAGCGGTAATGTGTCTGTTCTCACAATAATCCATCACTACACAAAACACACGCATGGGCACTCCTGGAATTATCTTGTAAGTGTAGCAGTTGAAGTGATATTAAAGCTGAGGCGCGTAGAGAACTTGGAGCAAGCCTACAGTTATTTTAATGATGAGCAAAGCTGTTTCATTTGCAATCTGGTTAGAATACACCTTGAGAGATTATAAGTCCTTTATGTGTTCTTATTAAGACGCTACAGCTGTTTCTCAACTCCGTTCACACCTCACTGAGTCTGAATAACAACCTCGGCGTTTAAATCTCCTCCTCTCTTTGTTCTTTGCACTTCTCATCTCTTGTGTGACGTCCTTCCACTCTGTCTGTCTCCATTCTCACCTCCTTCTGAGGCTGACTGTATTTGCTTCTGACATACTTGGCATTCCCCTAGGCCTCACTACTGGCAACTCACTGTTTCAGAGTGTTTCTGTTCGATATTACTCAATGCAGTCTTATGTGCTGGGGTGTGGCCAAAGTTTATCTCCACTGAAATAAATGATTCAGCATGATAACATCAGGTTTTGATATAGTCAGTGTTAAGAACAGATGACCGCCCTTTGACTGGAAGTGCTTGTTATTTTGTATCGGGCCAGCTTGTTTACAGTAGGAGCGCCATAATAATTCCTCCCGGGGGACGAAAAAATGAGTCACCTAGAATGCTGGAGTATGAACGGTGTCTTAAAGTTCTTGAAAGTCTGCAACAAAGTTTGATGATCCAGTCAGTGCTTTCATTTCCCTCAACAGGAGCTATCAGAACACAATGACAATACAGTGGCCTGATACTCTAGCTTTTACTCTTCTATTGGTCATAGCGCTCACACACTAGGTCACTTCTCACTTTTAGCGATAGAATAATAGAATAGAATGCCTTTATTGTCACTATACAGGATGTACAATGAGATTGGAGTGTACAATGAGATTGACTAATTCACTAGTCTCAGGTGCAAAGATTGATCCAAGTGTTTTCCCAGGTCATAAAGTAACATATTTCAAATGAAACCATACGAGGGGCTTTTAATGTCCTCCCTCAGCAAGCTCTGTTTTGATCTCATTCTGCAGCGTACCCATCACGTCAAATTACCACTTCTCCTAATCGCCTCAGAAAAGTCACCTACTCAGACACCTGTATTCATTACCCCTGCAGGTACCACGTCTTGCGATTAAACCAGAGTTCTTTTACAAAGATGGGAAGCTGCCATGTATTTTAGTCACTTTAACTTTAAGTATTTTGGGGGACTAAACCCAACCCACTGGTATGTACAATATCAGCATTATTGTTGATCATCTTTAAGGTCTGTTTTTGGTTCCACCAAGACCAGCTGTATTGGTTAATTTGTTTTAATACATGGCACTGTCCCACTCTGGCTGTCCAGACTAAATATTTAAGCCCGGTGTTGATTTTGTACCCTTGTATGTATTGATATACCCTTAAAATCCATTAAACAACTATTAGACAGCATTTCCTTCAACTTATATGTTAATATAACTAACAGTTCATAGCTTCTATCACCCATATCACCAACTAAACCGAAGGATATCTTAAGCATCCAACATTGTACATACAGACAGAATCGCTCATGTCCCCTCCACCTCCCACAAACATAAGACACAAATACCACTACATGTTGGCTTTACACCTAAGAAAAAAATAGCTTGCATGAAAATGAAGAGGCAAACTACACTGGCACAGAGGAACAGAGATCACAGCTCAACAAAAGCACAAAAGTAAAAACAGACTCAAAAAAAAAAAGTCCACATTACAACCTTCATAACATCATTTAGTGTGTAGCTTTAGAATTGGTTTGCTATGCATTCCTATTACTTTTTCCTCTCGGGAATTGCTTTAATACGTCTGCACTGCATTAAAGCCATCCTGCATTTATCATGGGACATAAATATCTAAAATATCACAACTGACAAAGTATTATGAGGCCTAACGAGGCTCTTGATCAAGAGCATTAAATCACGAGGGGAAAAGGAGATCTTCAGAGACTGGAAGGAGTTTTGTTAAATATCGCTTCATGGAAATTATTACAGAAATCAGCTTTCTTTTTTTAACCGCACACCCTGTCTTTTCCCAGGACTCTGGATAAACATAACAAAATATAGCTATAACAAACAATACTCTACCTGAGAGCCTGATCAGGGTTTTTCCAGCCTGGGCGTACTGCCAGCTGTGGTTATCCAGCACCGCCATGGGTAAACTAAATCCAGCAACAAACCATTCCAATCTATATAGTCCTGCACTACACCCTATAAAAGTTTACAGTGGCTATCGCCCTACCACTTCTAGCTTTCTAACTGTACCATTGTGGCACGGTGAGGAGACAACTGAACAACAGCCGTGCCATATATTGGTCAACGCCCCACCACCCACTGAGCTGCAGAAAGCCAAAGGCACTGCCAGCTCCTTTTTGCCTTCACCAACTGGCTTTTCTTCACTGTGTCCCCCACATGTCACTAACCCCTCCCCAAAACAAGATTTAGTAACAAGCGCTGCTTTGCATTTAAGAGTTTCTCCCTACCCTGTGTGCCTGGCTAGCTATTCACAAGGAAAAAATAAAAAAGTTAAGCCAGCCAAACAGTTGTAGCTGGTGGATTTGTGAGTGAAATAGGCTTTAATAATGATTGGTTGTAATCTGCTCTCTGACTAATACTCAGAATCTGTTGGTTGCTGTGAGCTTTAGCAGTGGACCACCTAAGGACCCTTAATGTAAATAATGTCCTTCTTGTCACCTTTTCAAGTGTATTTACACACTGCTGTGTCTGCTGAGACGTGATTCTTCTTCACCTGGAACGTAAGGTCTTTAAAAATGGTGGCCCTGGGAGCAAACCTAAAAACCAAACAGCCTGTTCATTCGAGCAGACACACACTAATAATCAGTTTGTTTATTTGTGTGAAAAGCTTTAATATTTTAGCCTTTGCACCATCTCGATATCAGTAAACCTCAAATTAGATGCAAAAAGCAATTGAGACCAAATTAGCTCAATGTTTTCCCATTTGATGAGCATAAAGTGTATTCAAATACTCTTGCGTATCCATTCAAACAGTTATCCGACCGGAAGAATTATCGTTATTTTAAGAAAAAAAATTGTGATAAAAGCTGAGAAGCTCAGAAACAAGCACATGATGTTGATCATGATCTAGCAGCTAAAAGTGTGCTTAGTGTGCATCAACATTCAAGCTGCAGCAAAGACTTTATCTAGATAGAAAACATGGCAGGTTGAAATACATTTGTGACACAAAACCCATCAAAAAATATATATAAATAAATAAAAAATTTATGGTAATGTTCACATCTTCAATATTCTCTCGACAGCACTTTCTGGGTGCACTTACCGACTCTGTGAGCGGTCTGATGTGGTTCTGCTGTCAGCTGACCTTTCCTGTCCCTGAGAAAGCCAATGTAGCGCAACCGGAACAACACGGTCAGACCAGCCATGTTCAGTGTCACAGATAACAACCAGAGGTCTCATAGGAGCTTTGAAAAGCCGCGATCCTCTTGGTTAATTTATATCCTCCGAGGTGCTGAATATGTTCTCCGGGTTTTGAATTAAATAGTTATCTACCTAAACGCACAGAAGCTGAGAGGTAACTGTCCTCTGGCTTTGGTTTAGATCTTCCAGTGTTATCTAAAAGCCTGTTGTCTCTGTGAGCTGAAAGTGAAGTCTGTCCCGCTGCATGTGTAAGCAAGCAGGCCAGGTCACATATATCTGACTGATCCCGTTGGAATAAATAACCGAGACGGATTGTCACCTCTCAGTGAGGGAGTCAGTGATATACTGACAGATGAGTGCGTTTAATAGGTCAGGTCTTCTAAGCTGTAGATATACAACAACCTAACAGCCAATCGCGCCTGTGTTATAACACTTTCTATGCATGAATTGCTTCACCATTCTATAAATATGCTACTCACAATTAATTATGATTTTTGAGGCAATTGAAATTTGCCAGTACATTAGATCTGCACTGTTGGGAAAATGTACCACTTTTAATACTGCGTTTGAACATTTGAAGATGTTTTTATTGGTCAAGATCTCATAATCGAATTGTTTCTAAATGCAGTTTCTGTACAAAATTTTTATGTACTGCTTTTCATGTGTCGCAAGCAGAGGTGGAAACACAAAAAGCAGCAGTTTCTTCTTCCTTACAAGTTCCACTTTTGTTCACTCAACACTGGAAGAAGCCACAAAGCAGCATCTGTGACAAGTCAAACTGGCAGGCAAATTTGTCCAGAACAGCTTCGTGTTTTAATAAAAATATCCATATTTGGCACCGCTGGATTAATTAATGTTAGATCTGAGAAAATCATATCTTTTAAGTCTTTTTTAGTCTTTTGTATTCATCATTTTTTGTGGTCATCATGTATTACATTTCACTCCTAGACCTTTGTGAAACCTGTTCTGTGTTTGCACTATATGTTGTGTGTATTTTTAGCCCACGTGGATTGTGAATTCATCTACTATAATAGGAAAGCACTTTGGGTCAACTTTGATTATTTTCAAATGTGGTATACAAGAAAAAGATACTAG